>CM029598.1:72592376-72876806 GCA_017311375.1 Mytilus coruscus | reverse complement strand
CACAATTTTGGCTGCTGATCACATTAACCTATTATGTCTGTTTGGGTTGATCACCCAATGTCAATATAACGGAACTATAAACAACTGTCATAAAAGTGGGAGGTTTAGTTTAGCTAGCTATAAAACCAGGTTTAACCCACCATTTTCTTCGATAAATGCCTGAACCAAGTCAGGAATATGACAGTTGTTTTTCACTCGTTCCGTTGATTGATAACGTTTCATTCTGTCACTTTTTATGGACTTCCCCTTTTTGAATTTACCATGTTCGGTAGTTTTGTTACACTTTTTTCAATTAAACTAACAGTGTGATATGTGAATATGACGTTGGATCTATCAAAGAATATAATTGCTGCAGCACTAGAATATAGGAGAGTAATTTAATCATTACATTACTGTCAGGCTATCAGGACAATGTGTTGTTCGTTATGATTTTGTTTTTACATTTCGTATTTATTGGAATCTGGTGTTGATGAAATGTTGGTGGTTTCTGTTATCCTTTTTATGAACAGTTTCATAAAAGCGTCATGAATATATATGATTTACTATGACATCTACGAATACCATTCCTAAGCATCCGGAATATATATATATATATATTATGACCTTACCTTGATATGTATGGATACCATATCAAAGCATCTCGAATATATATATGACCTTACCTTGACATTTATGGATACCATTCCAAAGCAACCACATTTCGATTTGTCATGCTCACTAGAATGCCATATCATACGAAGCAAACTGAAAAATAAGGTCACGAAATTTTACAGAAAGAATAACACGGAACTAGTTTATTAAATTCACCAACACTTTAGAGGCGAATAATAGATATATAGGTCCATACCACTGCATACGTAGTTCAAAGATAGGAATTCAGTTTTAATTATTTAATAATATTTTCTACGACTCTTTCATTTCCATACTCAGTTTAATCTACAACGATTTGAAAATACTCAATAGAACCAGATGGATTGCAGAGAAGTTCATACCATTACTTTATTCCCAGCATTCAAGAAAATATCTGAAAAAGATGCTTGAAATCTTTATATTCAGCTGTTTCAGATCGTGTTCAGATCAAATTTCCGTTTAAGTTCAAGGGAACTCAACCTTAACATTCATATTATGACTGACTATTTGTATTTCGAAGAAGCAGTGTAAAGTTACCTTTTAAACTTATGTTCATGATGATGTCTATCAACGTGATGTCCTAAAGCTTCTTGTTCCACAGTTTGGTCACGTATATAAATTTTAATCTCATCAGTAAAGAAATTATCTACATTTCTGAAAAAAAGTAAGTTTCGAGTAATGTTAAATGAATCAAAAAAGAAAACAATGTCGAATAATTTGTATAAAACTACATTACCCACCATTGTCTACATAGGAAATGTATGTACAAAGTAAGGAATATGACAGTTGTTTCCCATTCGTTTGATGTATTTGAGCTTTTGATTTTGGCATTTGATAAGGGACTTTCCCTTTTGAATTTTTCCTTGAGTTCGATATATTTGTTATGTTACTATTTACAAATGTTCTTAAAAAACTTGTTAGATGAATAAATGACTTACTATTTAGTATTTATGCAAAACATTATGTTAAGATTTCAAAAAAAATAGTTCTCACAGATATTTATTCTTCAGTGTAGTTTATAGGTTTAGCTCAACTTTATCTGCGGAAAATGCCTGTACCAAGTCAGGAATATGACAGTTGTTTTTAAATCGATCCGTTGATTGATAACGTTTGATTTTGTCAGTTTGTATGGACATCCTCTTTTTGAATTTACCTTAAAGTTCGGTTTTTTGTTCTGCCTTTTCACAAGTTTATCCTATAGAATATTTAGGAAAACTCTTTTTGATAGTAGTTAATACAACACCTTGACCTAACCACGACTCACTGCTCTTATCAAGTGATTTTATTTTCAAATAAGTTATTGTAAAATTAGATAAAAAACATTACTTCAATTCCACATAGGGCATAACAAAGTTCCATCTAAATGGCAAAGGAAGGGCATAGTTATGTTTTTTACCTAATTTTACAATAACTTATTTGAAAATTATGAAAAAATTGCCGTATTATCTGCACATAATTGAAACAGCAGTTGCTTTCTGAACATGTTTTACGTTTTTTGGAATCTGTCTCTAACGTTAAAAAAAGATTATTCTAAAACTTTCGATTCATTGAGTACCGGATGACAGACTTTCAAGAAACATGCGTCGAGAAAATCGAAATCTGTATCAGGATGTTTGACTTTTAGCATTGCCTAAGTTTTTTTCCGTTGCCAACCATTATGTCATTTAGCATTCATTTTATGTTTCATTTTGATCTAATAATCTGGGAAATACCGACATATCACCAAAACGTGGTTTAAGTATTGTACCTTCATGCATTGTAGGAAACGCTTACCCTGTCGACGTATCAGGCCTTGCTCCTTTTGAGGTTGATGCAATTCTCTAAGATTTTGTTTGTAAACTTAATTGATTTACAAGATTTAACCATCGGTAAACTGCTGTTGCGTTAATCTATCTTGAAAGTATTTCAACGGTTTAAACACGTATCCTTGTTCGGATTTTGCTATACTTTAGGTCCATTTTGATTTGATTTGCTCCTCAAAGTTTGTATTAAAGATTTGGTTTTCAAATTTATTTGCCTCGAGTATCACTAAAGACATTACTTGTCGAAATGTTCATCTGGTGCAATATTATTAGTACCGTGTATGATAGTTCAACAAATTCAGACAGCAAAGTTACTTTAGCGTCGATCGGACTTTTTAAAGATATATGTGTGAAATTATTTCATAGGAAACAAAACAAATAAACAATGTTTGAATCACTTACAGGCTGAATTCTTCATTCCACTGCGGATTCGAACAATTCTTTACAGTCAATGTTTTAGAGATATCTGCTTCATCAAAGGACCCAGATGAATGAGTCATTTTAGGTGATAACTTTGGCGAATCTTTTGGCGATGCTTTTGGTGATTTCTTTCCATGATGAACTATTCTTGCCAGACAGTAAAAATCTCCTGTAAAATATATGGTTTTACACTAACATTTCAGGATGAAATTTTTATGCCCCATCTAGGGGCATTATGTTTTTCGGTCTGTGCGTCCGTCCGTCCGTCCGTTCGTAAAGTTTTTGGTCAAGGTAGTTTCAATCAACTTGTAACTTAGTACACATGTTCCCTATGATATGATCCTTCTAATTTTAATGCCAAATTAGAGTTTTTATCCCAATTTAACGGTCCACCGAACATAGAAAATGATAGTGTGAGTGAGGCCGTCGTGTACTATGGACACATTCTTGTTACTGATTTCGATTTATACCAATTTTAATTCAAGGGACACTGATATAGACGAAACTTTCGCATTAGCGTGCTTAAATATAAGCCTGTGATCTTTGATATTAGTTTTGGCGCACCTAGGATGGACCCAACTGTTCTGTTTGTGCTGTCAAACGTCTATATTCTTGGCTTTCCAAATTTTTGGTCACTGAATAAGGTTATTTCTGAAACACAAGTTTTGCAAAGAGAGCTCATATCATTTGTTTTTGTTAATGCAATCAGTATAGCGTAATTAAAGTCTCAACGTTTATAAAATAATTAATAAATGAAAAATGTGCTTGGCGAAAATATATACATTATACTGTAAACCAACTTATTTTCACGATCACTTTATTTCGCGTTTAGCCAATTCTAGTCCACTTCGCGACGATTTAATTTTTGCGAATTATCAAAATAATTGATGTAGTTAAAAAAGGAAAGATCCTAGTTTTACATATTCGCAGCGACTTATATTCGCGTTCTTTTTCTACTCGCTTGCGAAAATAAGATGGTTTACAATATACAAAAAGATGCATCGTTTACCTTTCTTTTCACCTGACCACGCCAGGCCTTGTCCTTCAATAATAGACACTTTTACTTGGACGTGCTTTGGCTGTAAAACAATAATAATAATTATTCCTTACATAAATGATACAGGTATGTTCACCGTTTCTTATTAAAGTCTTAACATACAAATTGTGCTCTAATATAGTTATCAAAACATACATTGAAATAAAGTCTTTATAAATTTCGTGCATCCGAAGCGCTCTTCTGGATTTACCTTCAGCAGGGATGCTTACATCTAAACATGTGAAAGTCAGGGATGTGTACATACGCTGCAACGTTAGGAGCTATATATCATAAATCAATTATACCAAGTATTTAAAAAATATGAATCTTTACCTTAAAATATCACATATACTGTATAGCTAGTATATACATACCGGAAGTTATTACAGTGAAAAAAGTATAAGTATACAGAGAAAACATGGAGATGAAACAGATATAATTCATTATTTTATACATAAATTAGGCCGTTAGTTTTCTCGTTTGAATTGTTTTACATTTGTCATTTTGGGGCCTTTTATAGGTGATTATGCGGTATGGGCTTTGCTCATTGTTGAAGACGTACGGTGACCTATAGTTGTTAATTTCTGTGTTATTTGGTCTCTCTTGTGGAGAGTTGTCTCATTGGCAATCATACCACATCTTCTTTTTTATATAGGTTTTCTTATGATGATTTTCGAGAAGCAACTCACATACAATTAGCTTTGGAAAAGATCAGACTACCTTATAAATAAACATAGTTCATTATCACGAGTTTTTTTAAGATTATTTCTTTTTGGGGAAGATCAAAAATAAAACAAACGGTTTTTTATCTACATGTATGCATTAAAAAATTAATGTTTTTATTATATGTATGCAGTATAAAATAAATGATTTTTGTGATTTTCATACATATGTATGCAGTATATTTTGTTTTATTTACATGTAAGCACTATATAGAATATATGATTTGTTTTTGTTAATATACATGTATGCAGTATTAACGTACCCTGTGCACAAGTTCTTCTCTAATGAAATATTCGTGTTCATCTCTGTCTACTTCAAATATCTAAATATATCAAAAATATATAAATAAAACATAAACGAAATCAGTCAAAATAATGAATAGGCTCTTTCCTGTTTTTGATTAATATTTCATTTAAAACGATATTAGGGTGAGGCGAGGAATAATCAAAGTTTTAAGTTGTCTGTTTTGAGGGTCTGAATGGAGTTTACAGAATAGAGAATAAAGGGGGAAAAGTGCAAAATAATGGGCAAATATATAAAGAATAGAGAAAAATGACATAAAAAATATCAAAGAATACAGAAACGAGGTATCCCCATCCAGACCCTCTTTTTTAAAGTCTTTTCATCTTTTATGCTAAGGTTATTCGCAAATTTGTATCACTGTGTGACATACCTGAACTATTTTGTCATAAAAAAACTTTTAATAGGCAGTTAATGTACTATTTAAAAATATAACAAATAAGTAGAGAATTTATTAAATTATAACTAAATATCTCAACTAAAATATATTGTGTAATGATTTCTGCCCTACACAAGGTCAGGTTATATGTGTGATTGACCTCATGACATCAAGGTTTTCTGGATAACATTCCATATGATGATATAATAATATACTCCTTAGCCATAAATTTATCTTTGAACAAATATTCGGAAGTCATTTAAATCTAAGGAAGCATTTAACGAAACATCGCCCATTTAATCCAAACACAATTGTGACGTTTACGTGTTATTATTAGATAAAATCTACGTCATAAAAATGTTTAACATATCTACCTCTCTTAAATGATCGATTAAATCACCAGGTCGTAGTCCTGGGCTTTTGTCTGGTATGCCAAGTGGATGTAGCAGTCCTCGCAATAAGCCTCTGTAAATATTTTCATTCTGAAAGAAGCATGAAATTTATCAACTACTTAATACGTAAAGTGGGACATTTCCTTGATTACAGATGAGATTTTTTTTTTTCTTTTTACGTTTTATGTAGAGTTTTACAATAATAGTGACGTTTACTGACGTCCGTCCTTGAAAGAATATTTCAAGGTAAACAAACAGTCTTCACAATGATCAAATGCCTATCCTAAATTTTGTTGACAGTAAGTTGCTTCCGAGGCGAGAAAATAGGTGAACTAATTCACAAGACACTTTAAGACATCGACCTCAAACTCCAATTCTCCAGACCGAAAATCATTGAGGTATGTCTTAAGAAAGGGACTGACGATTCTCCTGATTTTGGACAGGTTTTAGACATGTGTCGTTATTCAACTAATTGACCCCCCTTTTTATCTCGATAAAAAATAACAAGAGTTAATGTCAAAAGATCGTAAAATAAATATATGTATTCAGGCACACTTTACTCCACGGTTATACTACATAATATCGTATACATAGTACCTCTTTTCAGTATCACAATAACTATCAATCTCCTGCGCCAATTGTATATGCGTTCCGTTCATTATTTCGTAAACCTGCAGGATTTGTTTTTATTAAGATATGATATGTTGACCTTCATATGTCTATAGTTTTTATGAAGTTAGGTTGCTGTCTTAATTGACGAAGAATGGAAGAAAGCTCAAAGTCTTGAATTTAAAATGAACAGAAAATTATAGAGTAGGACCTAAAGTAAAGCCAAAGTCGGACAAGAATCAGAGCTAGTACAAGGAAGATACAGTAAGTTCGTACCAGTACTTTATTCCCATCAATCAATAAAATATTTCAAAAATCTTGAAATCTTTATATTCAGCTGTTTCAGATCGTGTTCAGATTTCCGTTTCGGTTCAATGGAACTCAACCTTTACGCGGAAGATTTATATTATGACTGACCATTTGTATTTTGGAGAGGCAGTGTAAAGTTACCTTTAAATTTATGTTCATGATGTTGTCTATCAACATGATGTCCTAAAGCTTCTTGTTCCACAGTTTGGTCACGGATATAAATTTTAATCTCATCAGTAAAGAAATTATCTACATTTCTGAAAAAAGTAAGTTTAGAGTAATTTTAAATAGATTAAGAAAGAAAACAATGTTGAATAATTTGTATAAAACTACAGTATCCACCATTTTCTACATAAGGAAATGCCTGTACCAAGTCAGGAATATGACAGTTGTTTCCCATTCGTTTGATGTGTTTGAGCCTTTGATTTTGCCATTTGATAAGGGACTTTCCATTTTGAATTGTCCTTGAGTTCGGTATTTTGTTATGTTTCTTTTACAAATGTTAGTACAAAACTTGTTGGATGAATAAGTGATCTATTTATGCATAACATTATGTTAAGATTTAAAAAATAGTTCTTACAGATATTAATTCTTGATTGTATTTTATAGGTTTAGCTCAACATTTTCTGCGGAAAATTCCTGTACCAAGTCAGGAATATGACAGTTGTTTTCCATTCGTTTGATATGTTTGAGCTTTTGATTTGCCATTTGATAAGGGACTTTCCGATTTGAAGTTTCCTTGAGTTCGGTATATTTGTTATTTTACTTTTAATTCAATTCCGCATAGGGCACAACAAAATTCCATCTAAATGGCAGGAAAGGAACGTAAAAAAAGGAAATTATGAAAATTGCCGTATTACCCTGCAGATAATTGAAACAGCTGTTGCTTCTGAACATGTATTACGTTTGTACGGATCTCTCTAACGTTAAAATATATTCTTATAAAACTTTCAGTTCATGGCGTACCGGATGATAGTCTTTCGTGAAACATGCGTCATGAACATCGAAATATGTATGAAACGGATATTTTACTTTTAACGTTGCCATAGTTTATTTTCAGGTGCCAAATATTATGTCATTTAGCATTTCTTTTATATGTTTCATTTTGATCTAATATACTGGGAAATACCGACATATCACGAAAACGCGCTTTTAGTATTGTACCTTCATGCATTGCAGGAAACGCTAACCCTGTCGACGCATCAGGTCTTGCTCCTTTTGGAGTTCATGCGATTCTCTTAGATTTTGTTTGTTAACTTGATTGTCTCTTTTCAATTGATTTACGAGATTTAAACATCGGTAAAAGTAAAATCACAAAATACTGAACTCCGAGGAAAATTCAAAACGGAAAGTCCCTAATCAAACGGCAAAATCAAATGATAAAACACATCAAACGAATGGACAACAACTGTCATATTCCTGACTTGGTACAGGCATTTTCAAATGGTTTTATAGCGCTAAACCTCTCACTTGTATGACAGTCGCATCAAATTCCATTATATTTACAACGATGCGTGAACAAAACAGACATAATAAGTAACATTGTCAAAATATGGTTACAGCAGTCATCACTGTGTCACAATCTCAAAACAAACAAACATTTAACAAAGAAGCACAAAAAGCATCTATCAAATTTAACAACCACATTCATTGCTTACTTATATATGTATTATAAATCAACCCATAAAGGATTGAAATATTTAAAGTCCTGTGACTGCATTCACATCTACTCTTAGTGTAGAGTCGCGTGTTTGGCGACAGAAAATGTAAACGTCACACAGGAAGAAATATAAATAACTTTGTAGTTCAAAGTATTTGAACTACTGTTGCGTTAATCTATCTTCAAATATATCGGCCACGACTGAAGAGACATTAATTATCGAAATGCTCATCTGGTGGAATAACATTAGTACCGTGTATGATAGATCAACAAATTCAGACAGTGAAGTCACTTTAGAGTCAATCGGACTTTTAAATATATATGTGTGAAATTATTTCATAGGAAACAAAACAAATAAACAATTTTGAATCACTTACAGGCTGAATTCTTCATTCCACTGCGGATTCGAGCAATTCTTTACAGTCAATGTTTTAGAGATATCTGCTTCATCAAATGAACCAGATGAATGAGTCATCCTAGGTGATAACTTTGGCGAATCTTTTGGCGATGCTTTTGGTGATTTCTTTCCATGATGAACTATTCTTGCCAGACAGTAAAAATCTCCTGTAAAATATATGGTTTTACACTAACATTTCAGGGTGAAATTTTATGCCCCACCTTAGGGCATTATGTTTTTCGGTCTGTGCGTCCGTTCGTCCGCCGTCCGTCCATCCGTCCGTTCGTCCGTTCGTTCGTCCGTCTGTCCAGCTTCAGGTTAAAGTTTTTGGTCAAGGTAGTTCTTGATGAAGTTGAAGTCCAATCAACTTGTAACTTAGTACACATGTTCCCTATGATATGATCTTACTAATTTTAATGCCAAATTAGAATTTTGATCCCAATGTCACGGTCCACTGAACATAGAAAATGGGGCCTTCGTGCACTATGGACACATTCTTGTTATTAATTTCGCTTTATACCAATTTTAATTCTAAGGACAGTGATATAGACGAAACTTTCGCATTAGGGTGCTTAAATATAAGCCTGTGATCTTTGATATTAGTTTTTGCGCACCAAGAAAGGACCCAACTGTTCTATTTCTACTGTCAAACGTTTATATTATTGGCTTTCAAAACTTTTGGTCACTGAATAAGATTATTTCAAGTTTTGCAAAGAGAGCTCATATCATTTGTTTTTGTTAATGCAATCAATAAAGTGTAATCAAAGTCTCAACGTTTATCAAATAGTTAGTAAATGAACAAATGTGCTTAACGAAAAAAGTAAACATTGTACTTTAAACCAACTTATTTTCACGATCACTTTTTTCGCGTTTAGCCCATTCTAGTCCACTTCGCGACGATATAATTTTGCAAATTATCAAAATAATTGATGTAGTTTAAAAGGAAAGATCCTAGTTTTACATATTCGCAGGCGACTTATATTTACCTTATTTTTCTACTCGCGAAAATCAATCGCTTGCGAGAATAATCTGGTTTACAATATACAAAAAGATGCATCGTTTACCTTTCTTTTCACCTGACCACGCCAGGCCTTGTCCTTCAATAATAGACACTTTCACTTGAACGTGCTTTGGCTGTAAAACAATAATAATAAGTATTCCTAGTATAAATGATATAGATATGTTCGCCTTTCTTATTTAAGTCTTAGCACACAAATTGTGCTCTAATATAGTTATCAAAACATACAATGAAATAAATAGATATAAGCAGATGTGGTATGAGTGCCAATGAGACAACTCTCCATCCAAGTCACAATTTGTAAAAGTAAACCATTATAGGTCAAAGTATGGTCTTCAACACGGAGCCTTGGCTCACACCGAACAGCAAGCTATAAAGGGCCCCAAAATGACTAGTGTAAAACCACACAAAGTCTTTATAAATTTCGTGCATCATAAGCGCTCTTCTGGATTTACATTCAGCAGGGATGCTGACATCTAAACATGTGAAAGTCAGGGATATGTACATACGCTGCAACGTTAGGAGCTATATATCATAAATCGATTATACCAAGTATTTAAAAAATATGAATCTTTACCTTAAAATATCACATATACTAGTATTTATACCGGAAGTTATTACAGTGAAACAAATATAAGTATACAGAGAAAACATGGAGATGAAACAGATATAGTTCATTATTTTGTACATAAATTAGGCCGTTAGTTTTCTTGTTTGAATTGTTTTATATTTGTCATTTCGGGGCCTTTTATAGCTGACTATGCGGTATGGGCTTTGCTCATTGTTGAAGACTGTACGGTGACCTATAATTGTTAATGTCTGTGTTATTTGGTCTCTCTTGTGGAGAGTTGTCTCATTTGCAATCATACCACATCTTCTTTTTTATATAGGTTTTCTTATGATGATTTTCGAGAAGGAACTCACATACAATTAGCTTTGGAAACATAGATATAAAAAGATGTGGTATAAATGCCAATGAGACAACTCTCCATCCAAGTCAAAATTTATAAAAGTAAACCATTATAGGTCAAAGTACGGTCTTCAACACGGAGCCTTGGCTAACACCGAACAGTAAGCTATTAAGGGCCCCAAAAATTACTAGTGTAAAACCATTCAAACGGGAAAACCAACGGTCTAATCTATATAAAAAACAAGAAACGAGAAACACTTATGAACCACATCAACAAACGACAACTACTGAACATCAGATTCCTGACTTAGGACAGGTGCAAACAAATGCAGCGGGTTTAAACGTTTTAATGGTACCATACCTTCACCCTTTTTCTGAAACAATAGTGTAACATCACAACATAGAAAGACACACTATAAAATATCAACTGAAATAGCTTAACTCAATCAAAGGACATATTAACACCAGTGAACATACACTGAACAAATAAATTTGACCTATGATACAATGTAAATACAAAATAAATAAACTAAGGGAAGAATAATAACAGTAACATGTTAATCGGTACAATTTAAGAAAAACAATATGCTCGAACAAAATTATCAGCCATTTGCAATAACTTTAAACACAGATAAATGAAAATAATTTTGTTGTTAGGTATACGTGTAGAGTTCCAATAGAGAAAGGAAATATTTTTACAAAATAAATAATTTTGATGTTCATAGTACGAAGTGAAAATTAATAGTAGTACCAAACACTTATCAAAGCTGGTATATAGATCAGATATAACCCTGAATAACATTAAATAACAAAAAGCATTACAATTAGTATCAACCGGTCAAATAAACAAGAAAGTACGATTTTTTTTAGATTATTTCGTTTTGGGAAGATCAAAATAAAATAAATGTTTTTTTTTTTTATCTACATGTATGCATTAAAAAAATTAAAGATTTTTATCATATGTATGCAGTATAAAATAAATGATTTTTTGTAATTTACATACATATGTATGCAGTATATATATATATTTTTTTTTATTTACATGTAAGCACTATAGAATAAATGATTTGTTTTGTTTTAATATACATATATGCAGTATTAACGTACCCTGTGCACAAGTTCTTCTCTAATGAAATATTCGTGTTCATCTCTGTCTACTTCAAATATCTAAATATATCAAAATATATAAATAAAACATAAACGAAATCAGTCAAAATAATGAATTCAATAGGCTCTTTCCTGTTTTTGATTAATATTTCATTTAAAACAGTATAAGGGTGAATCGAGGAATAATCAAAGTTTTAAGTTGTCTGTTTTGAGGGTCTGAATGGAGTTTACAGAAAAGAGAATAAAGGGGGAAAAGTGCAAAATAATGGGCAAATATATAAAGAATAGAGAAAAATGACATAAAAAATATCAAAGAATACAGAAATGAGGTATCCCCATCCAGACCCTCTTCTTTATTCGCAAATTTGTATCACTGTGTAACATACCTGAACTATTTTGTCATAAAAAACAAATTTAATAAGCAGTTAGTGTACTATTTAAAAATATAACAAATAAGTAGAGAATTTATTAAATTATAACTAAATATCTAAACTAAAATATATTGTGTAATCGTTTCGTCCCTACACAAGGTCAGGTTATATGTGCGATTGACCTCATCAAGGTTTTCTGGATAAAATTCCATATGATGATATAATAATATACTCCTTAGCCATAAATTTATCTTTGAACAAATATTCGGAAGTCATTTAAATCTAAGGAAGCATTTAACGAAACATCGCCCATTTAATTCAAACACAATTGTGACGTTTACGTGTTATTATTAGATAAAATCTACGTCATAAAAATGTTTAACATATCTACCTCTCTTAAATGATCGATTAAATCACCAGGTCGTAGTCCTGGGCTTTTGTCTGGTATGCCAAGTGGATGTAGCAGTCCTCGCAATAAGCCTCTGTAAATATTTTCATTCTGAAAGAAGCATGACATTTATCAACTACTTAATACGTAAAGTGGGAAATTTCCTTGATTACAGATGAGATTTTTTTTTTTCCTTTTACGTTTTATGTAGAGTTTTACAATAATAGTGACGTTTACTGACGTCCGTCCTTGAAAGAATATTTCAAGGTCAACAAACAGTCTTCACAATGATCAAATAGAAAATGAAAGGATATGGAGTAAATGTACATGCCTATCCTAAATTTTGTTGACTCTTAGTTGCTTCGAGGCGAGAAAATAGGTGAACTAATTTATAAGACACTTTAGCAGATCGACCTCCAGGGCGGATCCAGGATTTTGGAAAGGGGCGTAGTATTAAAATTTTTGGACCTTTTTGGCTAAAAACATAAAATAAGTGTAAATATAGTTAAAGTGTAGGAGTTGGACATTTTGGTGCCGTATTCTCTCCATCAATTGTCTATTATGAAATGATTGGACGGATCCAAAGCTATATACTAATTAATATATTTGATGTGGGATTTGTCAGTAAAAATGGACATGGAAAATTCTCGTTTGTTGTATGCTTAGTTAGCATAACCTCACAGATTTCTTGTTGTAAACAAGATATACTATTCAATGAAATTTACAATACGACCGACACGAAGAAAGACAAACAAGCAATTTTCATCCAAATGTTTGGTTGAAATGTTTCACCCAACAAGGGAAGTGAGGGGTTCCAAATCAACCAAAGGCTACGAATGAGTCGGAAATGACAATGAAGTTGTGAATGACGGTCGACACATGGAGACATAAAGGCCACACCCAGCAGGCAGGTTGTAGTTGGGCCTTGAAAAAGTATTCAGTATATCAGTTCGGCGAAGCAGACATTCCGGTCAGATATGGGATTCACATGCAACCCCAAAAAAAAATTACGCCCGTTTTTATTCATGTTCATTTAATGCTAAATAATTCTGTTGAAAATATTTTTCTAATAGCAAAAAGTGGACAAGATTATTGTTTTCAGACCTCAAACTCCAATTCTCCAGACCGAAAATCATTGAGGTATGTCTTAAGAAAGGGACTGACGATTCTCCTGATTTTGGACAGGTTTTAGACATGTGTCGTTATTCAACTAATTGACCCCCCTTTTTATCTCGATAAAAAATAACAAGAGTTAATGTCAAAAGATCGTAAAATAAATATATGTATTCAGGCACACTTTACTCCACGGTTATACTACATAATATCGTATACATAGTACCTCTTTTCAGTATCACAATAACTATCAATCTCCTGCGCCAATTGTATATGCGTTCCGTTCATTATTTCGTAAACCTGCAGGATTTGTTTTTATTAAGATATGATATGTTGACCTTCATATGTCTATAGTTTTTATGAAGTTAGGTTGCTGTCTTAATTGACGAAGAATGGAAGAAAGCTCAAAGTCTTGAATTTAGAATGAACAGAAAAATTACAGAGTAGGACCTAAAGTAAAGCCAAAGTCGGACAAGAATCAGAGCTAGTACAAGGGAGATACAGTACTAGATTTAACATTTTTAAATGATTTTCCAAGTTCAATTGCATTTTCAAACTCGGTCTGATACATTTCTTTTTCTTATATTGAAATCAAAACCCATAAATCTATCAATTGTTAACATACATGTACCATGAATGTTTGAATCCAAATTAAATCCAAATAAAGTACTTTCATTGTATCGTATAAATGATTGTATGAAAATAAATATTTACCAGTTTCATGACTACTATAAGTATACAAGAACGATGTATGGTAGTGAAAGTCTGATAAGTACAACACGTTAATTTCATATTCCACCCTTAATATAGCTATGAAAAAATTTGTCATTAAGTTGCTTATACTTGACAACTGACGCCCCGGAAATTATAGAGTGGGTGGGATTGTGGGTGAACTGTTTGATCTTGATTGATTATTAAAAGATGTACATGACAGAAGTCAATGAAATGATTTATGAAGTAACTATCAAGAAGATAGTAACCCAAATCACAAGAGAGTAAACAAATAACACTATGTATTACCAAGTATAGAAATAGTAAATATTCAGTATGGCAAAAGCAAATTTCCTTAACACTGACATGACACAGCAGCATTACTTACACAATTATTTTTGCTACAAAGTGTCTTATAACAAAGTGTCTTATAACAAAAACAAAGTGTCTTATAACAAAGTGTCTGTCTTATAACAAAGTGTCTTATAACAAAGTGTCTTATAACAAAGTGTCTGTCTTATAACAAAGTGTCTTATAACAAAATGTCTTATAAACTGAGTGTTGATATGAAAAACATATATTGAGGTTTACGACTATTTTTCATATTCAATATGACCAAATACCATTTGTAAATTGTAGTTTTTTTGGGTAAACTATGTCAAATATGATATGTTTATGACCTCAAATTAAAACTATACTATTGCAGAGCTAAAGTAACAATACAACATCAATTTTCCTTGGAGTTCGGTATTTTTGCTATTTTACTTTTTACCAGTAACTGTTATCATTGCAAATAACCAATTATTCCATTTCAGATGACAACTATTATGTCTTTCATTGATCTGGTAAATAAAAACAATGATTGATTGATCGTTTTTTGCTTAACGTCCGTGTGCAAAGATTTCATGCATATTCAGGGCGGAAACAAAGAGGTAGGTTCTGAAAGAGGGTCGAGCGATAAAGGGTGGGGAATTCATACTACAAAAGAGGTTAACAGGGTACTCTCCCTACCTGAAGCATTGGATTTGACGTCCAAATTCGTACCTGACGTTGGTCAATATTTATATGTATTACTTTATGATACAGCTGTATATATATACTAGTAGCTTTTGTAAAGAAAAGGGTCTGGATGGAGTTTACAGAATCGAGATAATGGCCAAAAAAATAATTGCATAGAGAAAAATTAGCAAAAAAAAAGAAAGAAAAAGAAAGAATCTATAGAGAAAACTGGTTTGCAAAAGTATAACGAAAAACTGTGGAAAATAGAACAATTATGTAATACAATTCTGATTACGTGCGAAATGAACGATTTACGGAATAAAAAAATAATCTAATAATAGAAATTTTGATTTTAAAATAAATTTCATGAGAATTTCATAGTATAAACATCATTTTTAACGATAAAAAAATGTACCTTGTAAACAATTTAAAGAATACAGAAATTAAGGGCCCCCATCAATATCCTCATATATAGAAGCATGGGTACATGAACTTATTCCGTTTTGGCAATTAAGACATGAGTTTAGTGATGTTGGTTTTGCTGTATATAATGTACAAAGGCGAAATCACGTCCTATCAGATTGGTCTTTTAAATCAAAGACACGCGACTGAAGAGCGCTACTCCTTAAAGAAATGATGTCAAGTGGTTTTTTAAAAGGGTTGCGTCATTTTGAGCTTGTGTCCGTGATAAATTGCTTGGAGTCCCTATATGATGACATTCAAATGCTCACTTCTATTCACAGTGACTTCGAATTGTTGACTTTTCAATGACTTTTTAAAATCAAATCAAAATTAGAATTTATCTAGTAAATAAAAAGTATATTAA
Organism: Mytilus coruscus; assembly: GCA_017311375.1. NCBI lineage: Eukaryota > Metazoa > Mollusca > Bivalvia > Mytilida > Mytilidae > Mytilus > Mytilus coruscus. Next base: position 72,860,706 of record CM029598.1, on the reverse strand, counting down.
AGTCTTACCATTCGATGAGTTTTGATATATTGTTTACCATGGTATCTCCTATGTACATGTATTTTGAAGATTTTCTTAAAGTGTGAATTCATTTTGTGGCTAATACTTAAGTAAATAAAGGAAATGAATTGTTTGTGTTTTAAGTAGAAAATTAATGTAACAATCAAAACATTTCAAAATATTTCAGTTGACAGTCTAGGACGGTGTCAAAGGGGAGTCTGCGTCTTTTTAATGCGAAAAGAAACGTACTACATCTTGAACTTTACTGCTATCTGTCTCGTTCTCATTTGAAATCGTATATGGTATCTTCAATATTGTACCAGTAGCGTTACAGAATCTTATTGTGAATTTTATTTTATCTATAATATACATTTCAAATTTTTGATACGTTATGACCATCCGTTTGTTTTCTACATACGGGTATTTTATCACCCCTATCTTTACAATCGTGTACTGATAATAATACTATCAACAATCAAGGTAATAGACCTTTTGAAATTCTAAATTAACTTACTAAATGGATAAGTGTCTCAGGTAGACGTATCTATGACATCTATGATCATTTTTTGTATGGATGTCTTATGTCACATTTTGGAAGAATGAAGCTTAAATGAATTAATAATTACATGTATACAAAAGATAATTTAACACCAAAAACGTGTATTTCAATATTCATCCCTGGTGTTTTTATAGGACAGGAAGCTCTAGATTTATTTACATGATCTGTTATGTTATGATTTTATATTTTACTGTATGCCTAAACTGTATTATTTTTGTAATATAAAATTGTCACAATCTAATTTTGTTTAATGACAATAAAGATTTGAATTTGAAATTTAAAAGTTTACAGTCGAAATTGAGAATATTAGCTTCGTTACAATGTTACAAATAGTAAGAATTGTGAACCGACCACCAAAATATTCACGGGGTTCGTTTTTCTGAAACTTAATAGTAAAAACTATCCTCGTAGTTGTAAAAGGGTTATAAAACTTAATTTAGTGTTTTCTGCATACTTCGAGAGCATTAATTTAAAGATTTTTTATATTCAACAATTGATATCGCCAGAATATGTATAATAAAAATACATATTATTTTTCAAGGTGATAACATTTCCGGAGCGTAGATTGTAAAATCCGATATTCAATACAGGTCAAAATTAAAGCGCTATAGATGTTGCGTAATTTCATATCATTATGTAAAACATGCACATATTTTTATTTGCCAAGGTCAGTTTAAGTACTCACAAAATAATCTCTTAAAGTTAAGAATAAGAGACAAACAAATCAAGAAATGTCTTAATCATAAGCATGGATTATCCGCAGAAATATGGCGAAAATATTGTCAAAAAATGTTTTTCAAAAAAGAAGAAAAAAGAAATATAACAAAAATCGTATCGGCAAGAGTCTGGATCGGGGTTTACAGAATAGAAAATTAGTGGAAAAATGAGCGGAATAAAGGACAAAAAAATAATAAAGAATAGAGAAAAATTGGCAAAAATAATAAAGAATAGATAATGCATGATGGGCAAAATAAATAATGAAATAAGAAAAATTGTCTAAAAAAATAAAGAAAATAGAAATAAAAGACCCCCTTCCAGACCCTCATCTATACACGCGCGGATATGCATTGACATTATTACAGAGGATGTAATTTTGGAAGAAATGGATTGATTGTTGTTGAATAATGTTCAGTAAGACATATTTGATGCATATTCAGGACAAGAACAGAATATAACTTATATATCCGATAGGTATTGTATATTTTGCAAAGAGGTTCTCGACAGTGATAAACGACAGGAATTAAGACTCAGTTGCGGATCCAAGGGGGGGTGGTTCCGGTGGTTGGAACCCCTTTTTTTACGATCAATGCTTATGAATGGGACATATGGATGGAACACCACCCCTTAATCCTGGGTTGGAACCCCCCTTTTAAAAATTGCTGGATCCGCCCCTGAGACTGGCATTAGAAAAGGGGGTATGCTGCAGAAATTTTGCATTGCAACAAACAACGTACGGACTTTTCACAGAAACTTTCCCTACATACATCTAATTCCACGTTCTAATTTCCAACAGACGTGGCTGGGTATTTATATATCCTGCACAGGCCAAACAGACGGCCCTCTTTAGCATGTGTTTTACTACTGGGTGGGATTAAAAGTATAGTAAACCATATTTTAATATCACAGTCAACTCTAGACTTTGGTAAAGGTTTGAATGGGGAAAAGGTCCATCTTCGTTGCGAAGTAATAAATATAAATACCACTATCTGATAGACACAAAAAAACTCGAAAGAGGTGCAAATCATATGGACGCAAGCAGAATTTGATAATATATTTTGATATATATTATGTCCTAATCTTGCGCCGTGTTTAAAATACATCATGGAAAGTGCATTTTTATTTAACGTTTTTCAATTTTTAGCTGATCTTTCTCAGTGTAAAATAAACGACTGAACCTAACACCTCTTTGTCGAGCCCCTTATTAAAGCAATACATATATATTTTATTGGTTAGTCAATCTTCGTCTGTATTTATCTAAATAAATGACCCCTGAAAGTTCATAAGTTTTGAAAATAACTTTAACATTATAAAACAACATTGCTATATAAGTAATTACATACATGTACATGTATCTATGGTGGGTTTATCATAAACACACCATGGATCAAATCTTAACATTGCTATCGCCACGCGGGTTTGAGAGGGTAAAATATTCAAAAATACCTTGAATTCCTTCAGCAGACTATCCCTGGATGAATTACTTAACCTCCTTGCAACATCATTATTAAATAAAACGCCCAAGAAATAATCCTCTGATCCTTTTCTATCCCTCCGATTTTTATTCTTTTTCCTGGAGGATAGTCTCCTTTTTAGTTTAGTAAAAAATCCACCGTCGGGTAAACTTTCAGCACTCCCCGGAGACGGCGAAGATTCGGCGTAATGTTCATCGAGATCATCTAAAGATGAACATGGTTTTAGGTATTGTCCATACTGGCTGGTTCTTAGGGATCCAGTACACGGTAAACTTCCAGTTCTCTGCATAGCTTTACTTGGCCCATGAGTTGTTGACGGAGACTCAACGATCTCGGTGGAGATGCCATAGTTGCACTTATATTCCAATATCAAAATCTTGAATTGTTTATTTTATATAAAAAAGGATGTATTTATTATATAACGGTCCAAAGATCACGAAAAAAGCACATACAAATCGTTTCGTAATTAAAGTGTTTTTATTCAAATTATTATTTTGTGTTCACTATTAAAAGTTATTTAATACTTTAAAATACAGTACTGTAACGTCACTTTACTCTGTTAATATTGTTGTGGATACTTCACGAATAAAGGACTGGAACTATTTGATCAATGTGTTAGTAGCAATAAAAACTCGATCAAAGATAAAATATTTCAATCGGAAAAATTATTTGAACGCACCTTTATTACTTAGCTAAAATTTATGAAATATTACAAGCAGGCTGATTTATACCGCGTTATGAACAGATTATATCCATATACAAACAAATGGTGTCCTTACCAATACTTAAAGAGGGTCGTTGAGGGATAGATCTAGAAGCAAAGGTCAAGATTGCCAAAGGATTTAAGATACAAGACCATGACAATGCAAATCTGAATAAATTGGGGGGAAAATGTTGTAATATAATAAAAGTTGAAAATTAAAAAAAAAAATTAAATATGATTATTTATCTATCCCATTCTGTATCAGGTTTCTCTAACTTTCAAAAATTAAATCGCAAAGAACAGATATTTCGATAATGAGAAACAGTTTTGTAGTTTTGTGTGTAGAAACATTAAGAATACAACCCTTACCCTAACCCTTACCCTATTAATTTACAGTTAGTAATATGTTGGATTTCAATATATATGAATTTTTTAAAGGGGGTCAAATTTATATACATCACCAGAACTAATTTCATATGACAAAAATTTAAAATAACATTATCTTTCTGATTTCCGAATAATAATGGTTTCAGAAGGTTTAAACAATCGTTTATGTTTTCTTGGTAAACTCTGCTGTTAAATGTTAATAAAAGCTCATCACAAATAATTGTCAGCTATTTTGCAGCAAAAAGTATGATAAATTTAGTAGTAGTATACAGTGGTACAACAAAATGTAAAATCTGTTATAGCAGTAATTTGCAATCGTCCTAATTTATTTATTGACGTCATCGCAAGAACTGAACTATTTCAAATTTAAAGTTAAATCTAGTATAAATCTTGTTCCCTTTGTGTACCCCAAAATAACTGATAAATGACAAGAGCTCTCGAACACTTTATATAGATTCTTTACTATTTAAGACGTTATTATCAGAAGGAATTTTTACCTACCCCCTGATAAAGAAATCCAACTGTCATTTTAATATATTATACGTGATTTATCTCAATTAATACTTGATTTATTCTAAAATTAAATATTTGTACTGTATTTACATACTGAAAATATCCCGTCGACAGGCAGATGTCGCTGTCTTGAACACGAAAATCAGTGTAAAAATAACTATTTGGTGTTTTTGTCCAGACAATATGGTCCTGAAAGACGTATTTTGGCGTTATCTTTTTCTATATAAGCTTAATTGTCTAGGGACAAAAATAATAACCGAAGGTGAAAGTAAATACTGTTTACTATCATAACGAAGATGTTACACCATTGTGGAATTATGCTGATTTTATTTTGAAATCTTCAAAATAAAATATTTCAGAATCCAGAAAGTCATAAAAACTGATAGATGTCAATATCCAAAAAACGTGAATGTTCTTTCCATCTGTTTGGTGTGTTATTCGTTCAATCATTCGGAACGTCTCTATATTGCATCCTGGTTCAACGTATGCCTAATGTCTATCTTTTTAGTTCATGCATTCGCTTTTGCTCTTCTATTGTGGCTTTTGCTCTTCTATTGTGCACCAGCTGAGTATTCTAGATACTTAGTTTTTATTACACATGCAAATAAGCGCATATCATCTTTGTCGTCTTTGTTTTTTATGCATCAATGTCACCTTTTACAATAGAATTGTATCATTTTCATCTTCTTACACATAAGAAATATTCTCTTCTTTGTTTTAGACCTTCAGGATTCTGTCATATATCAATGGATTGATTGTTTAACGCTACTTTCAGTTCTCTTTGCTATTTCATGGCGGTCAGTTTTTATTGGTGTATGAGATCAGAGTGCCCGGATCGAGAGAACCCCTACTAGTACCTTCGACACGGACGTAAATTTATAGGTAGTGATGCAGTGGCTAAAATCACTTTTTATCGGGCTTCTATGCTTATGTTTCTCCCACTCGGGATGGATATTCTTGTAAAATCTCTTCTTGAAAGACCGGCGTTATCATTGTTCTCGTCTCTCATATGCACACACAAAAATCGGACGAATCAGTGTCGCTCTGATCTGATCCAGTGTCTGTACTCTTTCCTCCATGCCACATGTTGCTCAATATTTTCATTAAATATATTAACTAGTCGTTCAGAATGAACAAGCTTTCAGAAAGCAAATTGAATAATATACAGTTTTCTCTTTAATGTTTCTCATTCCTCATACATGACGTTTAGCATTATTTATATTTTACAAAACTGGTGCGTAATGTCGATTGATCTCGGTTTATATATCTACACAGGCTATATATAGATAATTGAAAATATTAACTCAATGTTTTAGCTTTGTAGTTTATTCATTGTTAGTTATATCGAATCAAATTATTCATACTTCAACTAATATAAAAGTTAATTTTAAAATAGTGTATGCACGGGAAATGGGTCTACATATTCCATTATATTAATGTTTTATTTCTTTTACTGTAATTTCTGTGTCATTTGGTCTCTTGTGGAGAGTTGTCTCATTGGCAATCATACCACATCTTCTTTTTATATTAACTGCAGGGTTTGTTACTCGTGCTGTGTGGATGCAGTAGAATGTGTCCCCGTGCCTGTAGTGTATGCCCTTATATTTGTACAGTTAGGGTTTTTTGCTTGTAAAGGAACTGTCTACATATTCCTTTATATTAATGTTCTATTTCTTTTACTGTAATTTCTGTGTCATTTGGTCTCTTGTGGAGAGTTGTCTCATTGGCAATCATACCACATCTTCTTTTTCCAATGGGAAAACCTGGATGTGGCTAGATCGGAGCCTTACATGACATTACGGAATCAGGTGAGGTATCATGTCAATCGATGTGGTTGTTAAAGCATTATTTAAATCACATTTTACAAATATTATTATAAACGGTTTGTCCCTAATATACTTTTTTCATCATACATAACAATTATTTGTGACATTAAAAATCACATTATTATTTTTTTAGTATTTTAATGTCACAGTGGTTATTATATAAAATAAAAAGTTGTGGTATGAATGCTAGTGGGACAAATCAAAGTCCGAAACAGTGGTAACGTCGTCTTTGCTACGCTACGCTGACTGAAAGTTTAGCAAAGCAACGTCACTGCTGTTTCGGAGTTTGGGATAATTATCAAACAGCGTTAAAATGACACAGATTTAAGCAACTATAGGTCACTGTACAGCTTTCAACAATGAGCAAAACACATACCGTATAGTCAACTATGAAAGAACTCGACGTGAACAAAATATGAAACAGTTCAAACGAAAACTATGCAGACTTGGACACCTGTTAGTGAATGAATTAGAAAAAGGAAGAATAAATAAATAGTTTTACCACAACCATCCACAAGCAAGGCCACATTATTCATATGTTTGTATTAAAATGCAGATCATCATCTTAAGGGAAAACAGTAATAATTCCTGTCCCTTAGGACTACAATGTATATTTTATATGTGCATAATCTATATTATATCGATTTGCATACATTAATATCTAAGCTGTGTACTTATATTCTGGATTTCATATCGATATGAACAATTTAAAGATATCGGGAGACGGATTTATAAAAGTTTTTCCAAACTTGTTTCCGAATCCCATATTTGAATTTCATGTAACATTGTACTATTTCATTGTTATAATTTTTCATTAATAAATACTGTTTAAACTAAATATATCGGGTTTTTAAATAAGTATGGTTAAACTATGTTTGAAAAGTAGTAATTACTACGCTCAAAATCGTGCATGAATTAAATTGCTCAGTTTTTCCTCCACTATAGTGACGTCCGTCGTGTGACTCGTGTTATGGTCAAATGATATGTCAGATTCGCACTTGTCTCCAATATCTAAATTTTAAACCATCGACAATAATTTTTGCAACAATAAATTTCTATTAAACTGGACCTAGTTGTGTTTATTTCCTAAATATAGTAACAAAGCTACATTTTGTGCAATGTCAATTTCATCATGGATCTTTTTTTCCACAATCAGGGGTTCATTTAAGAATTTAATGCTTCTTTTTGTAAATTTATTGGGGTGTGACAGCGTTAACCGAAGTACATTTTGTAAGAAGCGCTTCCGCGCTTCATTCTAAAAATGTGCGCACGGTCAACGCTTTTACAACTCTATAAAATTACTAAAAGAAGCATTCAATACTTATAATTACATTTGTTTTGCTAGGATCATGAAAACACGATTTTTATCAAGTTTTTCATTTGTTTACCTGTGCACTTTTTTGTGGAAGCTTTATTAGAATGTTACATTTCATTTTGAAATGAAGGTTGATTTTAGAATGACGCGAGATTGCTGTTAGCCAATCAAAATAACGTATCATAATGAAGCAAACATGTAATGTAATTATTTAGGGATGAAGATAAGTTTGAAATCTGCGCTACAATTTAAATAGCTATCAATGTATTAACTTAAGTTACAGTATAAAAATAATATTAGGTCAATATCAGAAAAATATAAACTTTTTTGTATTCGGCACAAAACTTGGGAGGGACTCGGTAAAACCTCGCCCTTCTCCAGTTTCTCAGCCTCATACAAAACAAGTTTATATTTTTCTGACATTAACCTAATTTTGTATATATGTGCCGCGAATCACGAAAGAAAGAAATATATGCAAGCGTCCTGTATCAAGGTAACATGATAAACAATCAAAATAAAGAATACTGTAAACAGTGATCCACGTAATGATCATTTTTTTAAATCTCAAAATCTTCACCACTAAAAACCGGTCATGTATGAAAGTGCCCCGAAAGGGTAAACAGTTTCCCCTCTATAAGTGACATCCTGTAACTCGTGTTATGGTCAATTGATATCAGATTCGCATATGTCTCCTGTTTACGTTACGACATCGCTAACAGTATAAAGCATTGACAAATGTAACTCAATTAGATTTTTTTATTAGACAACCACCCACCAAAGACCAATGATTCCTATACAGCCGTCAACGAAACCCATACCTTATTGAACTATAAAAAGATATGAGATATCAATTCTAAACAAAAAACTGTCTACATCTATTTAAGTTATTAAGGAAACGATGTTCATTTCAAAACAGATTTTGAGGGGTTTTTTTTGTTGCTAATTTTGCAAACAAGAATATCCTTCATTTTGTGTGGCAGAATTCATGTTCATCCTGTCTTATACAAGAGTATTTATTTCCAGTTTTAACCAGGCCAGTATATCAATTTATTCAAACTTCCTCCTGCCTCCCCCTCCTTCCCTCCCAATTAAATTGTCGTCTGGTAACTAAAATAACACGGTAGACGCAAAATTAACCAAAACAACCCCTGTACAACAAAGTAAAAATGAAAATAGTTTTCAAGTAAAGACCATGCCAAATAGAAAATTGACTTTAAATTATAGATATTTCTCCTTCTGGCTATTTAAAATACCTCTGATTACGTCAATAGTTTATTTAATTCCACAGCTGGATTTACACGGATGAATTATTAATATTTTAATACATATTTCCGAATTCATTTCATTGTAATCTATTACGAATGTAATACATATGACTTTATTTACTAATGCAAATGTTAATTTCACACTGCCAAAATGTACTATGATATTTCATTGAAAAGAAAATGTTTATTATATTATAAAAATGTGTACTTTTATTATGTTTTTATGTTTTATATTTTATGTGGATATGTATACAAATTGTATAGAGTCTCATAACTCTTTTGGAGTGGCTCTTGTTTTATGTGTGAATTTATAATTTGTAAAGGTTTTGTAAGAAGTGAGAAGTAAATAAAATATATTCTATGAAAATATTATCAAGGATTTGACAGGTAGTTGAAATAAGTGTACAGCGTCTAATTTTCGCAATAAGCTGATCTTTATTTTCATTTCTATTTCTGAGCTTGTTACATTTGATTTAAAGAACTATATTTTTATAAAAAAGTTCTATAGGTATATTTTGTATTTTAATAGACATAATAAAATAACGTTGAAAAATTAATCATATTAGTTTGAATTCGCACACACAGTACATATATTTTGTCGGTACAGAATATGTTATTCTAAAACCATTTCTAGGAGTAACTTCATTATTAAACAACAATTTGAAAAACTGATAAAATATATTTTTAAATTTTTAATTGAAAGAGTCGCTTAGTTTAGAAACAATTGCGCATAAGAAACTAATAATTATGTATAATAAGAGAAACAAAATTAACCTGTATATTTAATTTATTACATTTCACAAAAAAAAAAAAAAAAAAAAAAATGATAACGTACAATAAATGTCTTCCTAAAATCTAGCATTCAAATAACAGGAGTTGCCACTCAACAGGATATAGCAGTTAAATAAAGCTTAATTTGATAAGATACAGTCCTTATATAGATATTATCTAGCTTAATTAAAATATATTGGCTTTTGAAAACACACGAAGGAAAAATAACAGGCAATATTAAGCTAAAACATGTACAGGACCACCCAAAAGAGTACAATACCACAAAGAAAAAAATAATATCGAAGTAAACACATACCAAAAGAAAGCACAATACAAACAAAAACGAAACACCAAATTTAAATAAATAATTATAAAACCTCTGCTATTCTACATCTGAGGTCGACATTTTGCAAATAAATTTGTCAGGACTCGGGTCTTGTATTGTCGATTTCTTTGAAAGTGTTATTGTTATTTGGTTGATGTCTCATTAAGTTACATATGTACCAATACACCTATCATCCATATAATTTTTTCTTGGATACAACATTATCTAAGGGAGCTTACATTTGATTTTTATGGGGGGCTAGGATGAAAAATTTTGTCCTGTATTTTTTTTTTATTGTAATCTCTGTCCTGCCTTTTTATTTTTCATTTTATTCGGTGCTGCCTTTTTTAATTAGTTTATCCTGATCTTTTTTACATAAATAGTTATCTTGCACCCCAACTAATAAAAATCAAATGGTAGCTCCCTAACCAATGACAGGTCAGTTTGAAGAGAAATCGATATTTGATGTTTTCAGAGTTTTGTTCGATTTAAACCAACGTCAATAAAAAACATGATAAAATTAACAACATCCGCAGTTGTATTACTAAAGATAACATTGCTTGTGTGGTTGTTGGTTGCTTAACGTCCAGTGGCAAATATTTCATGCATGTTCATGACGGGAACAACTAAATTAAATGATAGCAACATAGCCTTCAACCATAAAGAGATGCCTACGACATATAGTTACACGACGTTTGAAAATGCCATAGAAAATTAATTATATTTCAAACCAACACGTGATTCTACTTTTTGTCATTTACTTCCCTACTAGTTTCTATATCTTTAATTGATGTCAATTGTTACATGTAGGTGTTCAATTGAGCTTGAAGTCATGTGACTTTTAATAGAACACCTGCTAATCTAATAGATTCAATACAAAGTCGTTCATTTCACCGTGAGAAAGCTGAAAAAATGAACATTTTAGTAAAGCAGATTTTTTAATCAGATAAAGTGTTTACATGAATGTTTTATATACTGTCTAAATGTTGCCCAAAGCATTCCAAAAATAACAACCTGCGAATCTAAGCATGATGTTTTCGATTGCTGGTCGTCAAAGTAGTTTTCCCTAATTAATCAATTAAATTTTTTGTTGGCTGTTATTTCAAAAAGATAATAAACTCATTTTTTATACAGAAATTTGCATATGCAGTTTTCTTTGCAACATGACTTTTTTGTGATTATAACGGAATCATGGATACTAATTAAGATTACTAAGGATACTGCAGCTCGTCATACATAATTAGATATTTACCAACATATAACACTTATTCCGTTTAAGGCAAACCAAAAGCTAGCACATGGACGAAACCATTTTATAAAAGATCATTTCTTGAGAAATTATAGAAAAATAATCCGACTACGCTGAGTTTAAACATACCCTGCTTTTTCTGTCAATTTGCTAATAAAATAAAAGCTAAGTGCTTTAATACCTGAACTGAACTGAATTGAAAGTTGGAATACGAAGGAAACACATATATACTGTGTAACATGTACACAGTATTGATTAATTGTTGGTTTGTTTAACGTTCAGTGCAAATATTTCATGCATGTACAGGATGACATTTACACAGGAAGATATATCCTTTAAGATCAAAGGACAAAGAGATCAACAACTACATGTCATCGTAAGACGTTCAAAAATGTTCAAATCATACTGCATAATAAACTATGAATGATTGTGGAATGACAGGTCATTAAGTAATGGTGAAATCCGTCTAGGTCATTTTTGCCAGAAGAATTCATACATTTTAGCAAAAATTACAAAGCGAACAAAGTGAATATCAATCAAACTGTAAATTATATCCTGAAGTCTTGAGTACATGCGGATTATCTACCCAGTCTACAAACAAAAATGGCTTAAGGTACGTTTAAGTCCATCACGTTTACGTCATGTGGTCTAAATAGTCAAAGGGTTTGTGAATACGTAAAACAAGTTTAACGCAAGCTCATTACGTGCCTGAATCAAGCCAAGCTGTATTGTGTGTGTTTGTATGTCTATTTTCTCGGAGGAGTCGGGTTTCTGTGGTTGGTCTGGTCTTTTGTCATGTCTTATATTTTTGGTAATTACTGTAACAGTTATTCTTTTTAAGTTTTTCAAAGCAGTGCATTTAGTTCGGTAAACTTCGGATTATGGCGGGAAAAACCGCTGAGGGAGCAGGTAATTCGCATTTTGTTTAGATGTCTAATATAGCTAAAAGGATCAGGATTTAGACAGCGTTATCAATTCTGTTAACTTCGGAAGGAACAGTTTGAATACAATGAGTGTACATGCACCTGAAATAACATATTTCATTGATATACAACATTCTATATATTCCTTGTCATATTTTAAAAGGAGACAAAAGTAAATTAATTTAAACTCCTAACTTCCTGGTCAATATGTTATTAAGTATCTACATGTATATGTCTCCACAGGATTGTGTCCTTTTTAAATTTTAAAACAAAACAAACCAAAACACAATTGAATCATTTGTTACGTGTTTAAATTGAAATGATACTCTTTGAATATGGAGGTGCACCTAATATTAAAATGTTATTTACAAAACAAAACAATACAATGAACATGCGTATATTGACGCTATATTAATTTCTATTATTGAAAATCGGCTATGGTGTCTATATTAATATCATTTTAAGTGCATTTAGAGTAAATACTTCATTAGAAATGTCTTTATTGCTTCGAATCCATTTAGGAAGTCCCCTTTAGCGATCTTTTCTCAAATTTAAATCAGAAATCTAATAGGCTCAACAACAAACAGCATTATATGAAACACGTTATTAGTCCATCCTACCGCCCGTTATTTCAACATAATTGTTGTTTGCTCAACGTTCAATGGCGAATATTTCATGCATATTCTGGACCAGAACAAATTATTAAGTCCAATAGGTAGGTTCTCCAAAGTCGCCCGGCATTGGGTCGGGTGAATTAGATTGTCACTTGTTATGAGGGTACTATGTTAAAAAGTTAGGGACAGAGAGTTTGCCTAAACAGGCCTTCAACGGGTATTTCAAAGAGTTGTTGTAAAATTTGAAGGAGGCGTACATGCACTCTTAACTTTCCACACGGAGCATTGGATTAAAGATCACCGTTCCGCCCAGACCTTCATGACATTGTCAAAACAAAATGAGGAAGTCACAGAGACATTTGTTGTTTTTACTATTGAGTTTTGGTGATAAAAAGACGAAAAACATTCCAAGAATATATAGAATTGTGTTTTGTTTGGGTTTTTTTTCCCTTTTTCGCAATCATTTAATACAAAAATTTGTAATGGTAAATTAGAACACATCGATGTAAGTAAGTGTTGAAAAACTATAGGGACTGGAGCTCATAATTTGTTTATAAGAAAGGGAGAGAAAACTCAAAATCCATGGAATAAACTGTGTGGTAAAGTAGGATATTGAATACACTTACTTTATACTGAAAACCACACTTAATAAACAGAACCAAATTTCAGGAATACTTGACTTCTGATAATGACAATTTCGATATCTTTTCCGATTGTGTCAAAGCGGAAGTTTTCTTCAGCATTTCAGCCACGAAATATAGCCCTTTGCGCTTAAAAGACATAGAGCAAACACCATCAATCCAATAAAACGCAGCACTCATGTGTAGGGATATTTAAAAAGGAAAATAACAAAAATACCGAACTCCAATTGAAATTCAAAACGGAAAGTCCTTTATAAAATGGCAAAATCAAAAGTTCAAACGCATCTAACGAATGGAAAACTGTCATATTCCTGACTTGGTACAGGCATTTCCTTATGTAAAAATGGTGGATTAAACCTGGTTTTATAGCTAGCTAAACCTCTCACTTGTATGACAGTCGCATAGAATTCCATTATATTGACAACAAAGTGTGAGCAAAACAAACAGACATAAAAGGTAAAAAGATTTAAAGGATACAAATGAAAAGCTTTAAATCTGCTCGACACTTACCTGTCTCTTCCCTGTGAAATTTTCACCGCGATATGCCGGATTAGATCGACGTAGGAGGCGATGTGGATTTAACGCTGACGTGTCTTTTGTTGTGTTTGCTGTCCTCCAGTGAGGATCATTTCGATTTAGAAAGTGGACGACAGATCCGTCAGTACTGTTTCGTCTATCCCTTTTACAGTCTTTTTCACATAATTTTTGAATAGTATCTATACTATATTTTCTATCATGACGCCGGTTCATTTTTTCTAGCAATTTGTTGTAATTTCAAAATATAAATCCGCAAATTACCAAAAATATTATCTACCTTTTAAAACAAATTACAATTTATATGAAAGGTTTAACCAATAGAACGCAACCATTATGTCATTGAACAATGACAACCTATCGAATTAAAACCTATTTAATTCTATTATAATGCCGCCTGATGAAGATACGTTTTAATCAACCATTTAAACATGTTAACATTTTTCTGGTATTTCGATTGATTTAAGGTGTAACCGATAAGTGAACAGTTATATAAAATGCGTGTTTTATCATTTTATTAATTAAAGCTAAATTAATGTTCACATGATAATTCACATTTGAAAACCACACGTTTACCAAAGATATTTAAAGTTAATAAAAAGAATATAAAGATCCAGTAGACTGAAGTCCTCATAAATCGAAATTTCACAGAAGAAGGGGAAAACCCTATAGATTTGACAAAAAGGACATCACACTTACTCTTAAAAGATATAGATAAAAAAAGCATCCATAAATCAGAATTCCACTTAATCAATGCCGATATCACAAACCACTTACTAGTATTTAAAGCCGTCTGTTTTACGAAAATCTGTGAAAAGTGGGTTTCGTTTTGTATTTTCATGTAAATCATGTAAATAGTAACATATTTTGTAAAACAAAACATAATCCAGTAATAACACGATATTACACTGCTTTATGGAGAGGGCCTCATTTTTCAGGTTGAATATAAGTATTAATGTCATTGCTGACCTGTCGAAATTTAATTCGTTATGGCAAAGCTCATGAAAAGATTGGTAGAGGTTTGCTAATGGGGAGACATGTTACGCAAAATTTGTGTTTTTTTTTTTCTGAGTCCGCTTGCTTAAACAGTATTTTGATGGTCTAAGGTAAACCAAATAATGCAAGATCAGTCTAAATATGTTAATGTCATATCACATATAAGTATGTATTATAGTAATTCATGTATGATCTTTGGCTCCGTTGAGTATAGTATTTCTAAATTGCGTAAATTACGTTTAACATTTAAACCAGTTTCATTCTAGATAATGACATCTGTTTTGAATTTAATGTCAGGACCGATCACTAAGGCGGATCCTGCCATTTTTAAAAGGGGGTCCAACCAAGGATAAAAAGGGGGGGGGGGTCCAACCATATATCTCCATTCAAAAGCATTGATCGTCAAAAAGGGGGTTCCAACCCCCGAACTCCCCCCACCCCCACCCCACTCCTGGATCCGCCACTGACCGAACATCACTAACGTTTTATGCTATTCTTTACGTTACGTAACGTGTCCAACATGGAGATTTACCTGGCCCACGATAAAGCATCGAATAGAAGTAAACCTTTCACTATTTGTATGATAAAAGTTATTATTGTTGACATGACATTGCCTTAGGAAAAATTATATAAATGTTGACTTCAATATCATCATTAGAGGAATGCAAATGTTGATACAGTTCTCACACCTCGTGTTGCTTTTAATTTGCATGAATATAAGTGACGACTTCAAATAAAACAAAAAGGAGATGTGGTATGATTGCCAATGAGACAACTATCCACAAGAGTTAAAATGAGGTAACAGTAAGCAATTTATACTTTTTTCTGAATATATACACAAAAAGGGTAGATATAAGAAGATGTGGTATGAGTGCCAATGAGACAACCCTCCATCCAAGTCAAAATTTATAAAAGTAAACCATTATAGGTCAAAGTACGGTCTTCAACACGGAGCCTTACATGTAGCTCACACCGAACAGCAAGCTATAAAGGGCCCCAAAAATTACTACCACATCAACAAACGACAACTACTGAACATCAGATTCCTGACTTAGGACCGGTGCAAACAATTGCAGCGGGTTTAAACGTTTTAATGGTACCAAACCCTCACCCTTATATGAAACAACAGTGTAACATTGTATTAATATAAAAAAAAAATATTTGCACGAATTTATGAAACTGTAGGAAAAGAAGGGTAAATTGAATTGATTTTAATTTTCTCTTTAGTTATTTTATAAATTAACATAGACATATGACCTAAAAAAGTAGAGGAACCCAAAATTAACTGTGATGTATTCAAGAACCAGAAGAATTTATTTGTTCATTACACAGATATGGTAAAAGTTGATTTGTCTGCCTGTTATTTGCAAAATATGCGACTGATTGCAAGCTTAATATTATAGTGATGTTCGATTTAAAATATCGTTAATAAGTTATACACAGATTCTCCGACAACATGCTGCATTGTGCCACCACTTCAAAATTTTTAAAAATATTTTGAGAATGATTTTCCTATTCTCTTTCATTTGATATATTCATCTTCAACACAAATCACAGCCGCTTGGGGGCTTGAACATCTTTTTCATGTTTCTGTTTTTTTTTTTATTTTTAAAATTTTTGTGATAAAAAATAATGTTCTTTAATATTTTAAATTATTTTCACATATTTAATGTGTTGTTTCTCTTATCCTTACAATCTTACATTTACTATTACACATACATGTAGAAGTTTATAAATGATGTCCCTCTATTATTATTTTCCAGCAGAGGACCAGCACGTATAAACTACTGTTATTGTAAGATCGAAGGGATATGAACAAGGCCACATTTAATCAAAATCAGTGAAAATAAGTTCAAATATGTCATTGAAAGAAATTTAAATTTACTTAAATATTTTAACACCGAAAAGAAAAAGGGGGTATGACCCAAGCGAGTAACAAAAATATTAAGTTAACTATCATAAGCCATATATATTTGAACATTACGTGAATGAAGAATAAGAAGATGACGGGAACAAATTAAAAAAAATCAAAAGGCTAAAGGAATCAGACAGCATCATACATGTAACCATACGACTACACAAAGCAGACATTAGCTTGCAAACTTTTTAGGAAAACCCTAATCTGCATAAAACCTACTACGGCATGATGAATTAGTTTATTTTGCATAAAAAAGTACTGGATATAAGCTCTAAACTGTGTCAGATTTATAGTAGCATGTCCTATTATGGAAAAACGGCTGAATCTATTTTTGTTCCAATTACTTTATGAATCGCACATATCAAATTTGATTTTCTTTTAACTGGACCTTGTTTAAAAATCTGAAACACGGCTTTGTAGCTCTTTATGATTAAACAGAAAATCATTTCGTATTTCTTATGTGATAACACTAGAAAAAGAATGGTTTATTCGTTTTTTTTTTCATTTTCTGCCATATATGGTCATAAAGAAAAATGCAGATAATTGTGGTTTTACCAACTCTTTTGTGAAAACCTTCTGGCAATCTCTCCGTTTAAAATATGGTACTTCATTTGTCTTGGTCTTGAAATAAATGAAAATGACTAAGTTATAGCCATTAAAAAAGTACAACCCTAAAACTTCACGAATTAGACTGCTGTGATGCTTTTTAATAGGACTATTAGTGTCAAGAATTTAAATTAAATTTAATGTTGGTATTCTAAACATGATAACGATTAATGATGTTGACCTTCGCTTCAACCAGGAGTTACTATTATTATGATGGTATTTTGTTCAAGTGCTGAATGATGTTTACATATAGTTATTGGTCGTATTTTGTCCAAATTATGTTTCTATTTTTTCTCAACAATATCACATGCGTGAGATGCTTTTAAAACCTACAAATGACGCATAAAACGTGATGACTTTTCGGAACTGATATGACTTGTGTCGATTTTTTTATATAAACAAGCATGTTGATCATTGTCATTTTGCTTAGTTTCTTCTGTTACCTATTCTGACATCGGACTCGGACTTCTTTTAAACTGAGTTATACTATGCGTACTGCTGTGTGTTTGTTTACTCTACATTAGCTAGAGGTATAGTGGTAGGTTTGAGATCTCACAAAACATGTTAACCCCGCCGCATCTTTGCGCCTGTCCCAAGTCAGGAACATCTGGCCTTTGTTAGTCTTGTAATTTTTTTTTAATTTTGATTCATTTATATGTTTCTGAGTTAAGTATGACGTCCATTTCCGCTGAACTAGTATACTTTTTTGTTTAGGGGCCAGCTGAAGCCCGCTTCCGGGTGCGGGATTTTCTCGCTTTGTTGAAGACCCATTGGTGGCCTTGGGCGGTTTTTCTTCTCTTTGGTCGGGTTGTTGTCTGTTTGACACATTCCCCGTTTCCAATCTCAATTTTATAGTATACGATTGCTGCAAAAAAATAAGTCAGTAAAAAAAAAGAAAACAAAAATTCAAAGAGTTAAGTTTTGACTTCTATGGTGCAGTACTTTAAGTTCTCTTCATTACATTCTGTTTTACTTGTCACTTTGTGGTGTTGCGTCTTACCTCTTTGTTTTGAAACGTCTTCCGAAGGAAATTAGCCTCGGATCTGCATAGCTTCCGGTGAAAGTTTTCACTCCTCCCGGCCGGTATATCTCCATCACTACTTGATAGAATATCGGTCATCTTACTGATTGATTTACAAAGAGTTTCATCAAAACTAGTACTGCTGTGTGTGAACGATCGGAGTCTTCGCTCCTGTTTATCTTGTTGAGGAGGAACGTATAAGCTGAAGCACCTTTGCCGCCGTATCCCGTGACGATTCATTGTGCTCAAAATAAATTAAATCTCTATTTATTCGTAAATGATTGCTGTTAAAAGTTATAATTAAAAGTCACAGTGATCTATTCTCGCATGTTTACGTCAGATTTGAAGCATCCATAGTGAAAATCATTTTAAAGTAATTTAAAATTAACTTCGGCAAATATACAGTAATTTGACCATATGCAGCGACATTACACATAATATATCACAATTATTTTACAATAATCTTCTGGATTGATCCGACTGAGAACAACAATTTTATATGTGTTGTTTTTATTATTCGAACACGAGATAAATGGATGAACAATGAATTTACATGATTGTTTAATACAGGTGGTGGAAGCTGTTTACAAGTTAAAATTTCCCTTAAGGCTGATGAAGCGATATGAAAACAAAATTTCTAAATTTTCGCACATATTTTGGTATTAAAAGATATAAACTTGAATCGCCAACAGCGAGGAAGATGACAATCTTTCACAATTGTGAACACGTGATTACGCCACAAGAAAAAAAAAAAAAAAAAAATGAGAAGGGCTTCATTCAAGGTGTTGCTTGTCATGCATCTGGTAGGAAATATATGTAAATATTCGACATCTCAACCAATTTCTGCAGGTCATTTTCTATAATCGTATTATTATTAAATTTACATTAATTAAAATCAAAACACCTGTTTTTTGGAAATATATAATTTTGTATAAAAACAAATTGTAAAAATAGCCCTGGTCCTAATTTCTTTAAAACGAATGGCAACATGGGTGGATTTTCAACTTGTTTTCAAAATGAAAAATAGTATTTTCCATTTAATGGTCAATATTGGAAAAAGAATATGGCAGCTGTTTTTCGCTTGTTCCGTTGATTGATAGCGTTTGATTTTGTCAATTTTTCATGGACTTTCCTTTTAGAATATGCCTTGGAGGTCGATATTTTTTCTATTTTGTTTTCTAGGTAAATGAATTGCGCATTTTTAGACTTTTGAAAAACAAATTCAGCTTTATATTCCGCAACCTGATTATACAACACAGTAGTCCAAATAATTATGACGTCTTGGAAGGCTATTTTAAATTTTTGCTTTGACGCCTTCCTGCGACGTCATAATGCTGAAGCCACCATTTTCGGTTGGACTTTGAGAGCATATTTTGCTCTCAACTTTGAGACCAAATTTAGCCATAAAATTTTCATTGAAGGCTAAAAATTTTTGCACATATAAAATCTCTTACCTTTTATGTGTTTGTTTGTGCAAAATATTTCCAATAAATCCGTACAGTAATAATAAAATAAGTTACAATTCCATCCGAGGCGGACGATTATCTACTGCTTTTTTTTAAACGTTTATCTGATTTCTTTTTAGGAGAGTATAAAATAAATTTTTGCACCAAACTCGGTAAAATTTGACAGACCCGAATTTCTGGAACCTTTGTTTGATATTATCCGGAAATTCAGGTCCGTCAAATTTTACCGAGTTTGGTTCACAAATATATTTTATACTCCTATATTGAAGCATCTTAAGGAGAAATCAGCTAAACGTTTCAATAAAGCAGGAAATTCCCTCTCAAAGTCCAACTGAAAATACGAGTTCGGCGTTATGACGTCGATGTAAGGCGTCAAAGAAACAAAATATAATAGCCTTTCAAGACGTCATAATTATTTGGACTAACAACACAGTAAATGTTTTTCAACATTTTTGTGTTGTTGGGTTACTGCCCAATTAAAATATACAAACATGTCCTATAATTATCCAATGCAATATCAGCTTTATTTCCCTTTAACCGAAACTTTTGCAAGTAAACAATTTCATACAATAATAAAGTATTTACATATTAATCATTACATTAGAGTGGTTGAATGACACATATAAATTAGAGTGATTGAATCAGTTGAATGTCACTTTTAAATAAATGATAATATTTCTGAAAGTAAGTTAACTGTTATAGAAAACGCTGTACATTCGATGATCATGTGTTATACAAGTTTTTGATGAATAAATACTGTTACTTAAGTGGTTGGCGTTAGATTGTCTAGATCAACACTGAACACAATCGGATTAATATTTCTTATGTCCTTTCAAAGCTTCGCTCTTAAGGAAGTTCGCTTGTCATGTTTTGGGATTTTTGTCAGATTTTCAGAATCCTCTGGTTTTATCCATTTGAATGCCTTGAAAAAATTTGCCCATTGACCCCATTTTCTTTTTATAAAATCTTTTACATGTATATTAATAAGCCATCTGTAAGAGTCTTATAAAATTTTAATTATTTTTAATAGTTTTGAGAACTTAAACTGGTCAATGGTAAAGCTATGAAGAGTCAAGAGAATATTTTCCCGCCTAAATTTTAATTGCTAATATCTCGAAAACAAGCACATTCACCTATATATATTTTTTGCTCTTTTGATTCCTTTATTAATCCCCTATCAATATAAACTAGTGTTTTGAAAAGTTAATTATTTTGAAACTGGGCAGCGAACTCCCTTAAGGATGTTCGCTACTCTTGTTTCAAAATAACAAGCTTTTTAAAATAGATATAAGAAGATGTGGTATGAGTGCCAATGAGACAACTCTCCATCCAAGTCATAATTTATAAAAGTAAAAGACTGTTATAAATTGAAAGTATATGAATAAAGGAACATAAAAAGCAGAAAACATTGAAGGGGCCGTGTGCTTGTTTTCGAGATATAAGCCATTGAAAATTTGGCGGGAAGTGATTCTCTCTAGATTTGTCATATATTTAACATTGGCACCTTTTTCTTTCAAAATCTATGAAAAAATAACAAGGATTTTATAAGATTTTCAAAAATGGCTTTTAAAACTATATGTAATAAAATTATGAAAAGAAAAGTAGGTGTTATTAGACAAAATTTTTTAATGGCAAAACATGGATAAAACCAGAGGATTCCCAAAATCTGGCAAAAATTCAAAAACAAGAGGAGCGAACATCCTTAAGTCTGATAGACGATCGCACATCCAAATGAAATGTTCAATTCTGTAATAGAAAAGCTGTCAACATTTATCAATTATATGGTCATTTTTATAAATTTCCTGTTACAAAACTTTGAATTTTTCGGAAAATTAAGGATTTTCTTATCCCAGGAATAGATTACCTTAGCCGTATTTGGCACATTTTTTTTGAATTTTGGGTCCTCAATGCTCTTCAACTTTGTACTTGTTTGGCTTTATAACTATTTTGATCTGCGCGCCTCTGATGAGTCTTATGTAGACTAAACGCGCGTCTGGCGTATTAAATTATAATCCTGGTACCTTTGATAACTATTATCACATTAGAGTGGAGACTCTTCTGATTGGATGACGGAATATAGGTCAAAAATGTATTTAGCTCCTTCTCTGAAATTGGGATTGAATAATGTTGCATATATATATATGAGAACGTTCTAACATTGTTGATTCAGTATTTGGTAGTCTTTACCAAAGTTCACAAGCAAACAAAGATGAAGACCCATTGGTGGCCTTGGGCTGTTTTCTGCTCTTTGGTCGGGTTGTCGTCTATTTGACACATTCCCCATTTTCATTCTCAATTTTATTTTAATGCTTTTGGATAATACATATGCACTTCTATCTTGGAGCACTTTAATGGATTAGGAAAGATGGGTGTATTCCGGATTTCATTACAGATAATGTAGTTGCACGCAAAATTCGACATGCATTTAAAGTTCTAGACATCCTCTTAAATTCAGTATTAAATATAATTCCAACATGATTGGTTGAGGTTACTACTTGAATGTCCGCTCCGTAAAGTTTCGATGGCTTACTGATGGTAGCACGTTTTGAAGAACAAAATTTGCAGATGAGAATCTAAAGCCCCAATTTTTACTGTACGTTTAGCAAATGTCTATTAAAGTTTTTATACCTTTTGAAGTTGTAAATATAAGGGCAATGTGTTCTGCTTATAAAAAAGAAGATGTGGTATGATTGCCAATGAGACAACTCTTCACAAGACACCAAATGAATCAGAAATTATACAATTATGGGCCACCGTACGACCGTCAACAATGAGCAAAGCCTATACCGCATAGTCAGCTATAAAAGGTCCTGAAATGACAAATGTAAAACAATTCGAACGAGAAAATTTCTTCTGCTTGTATGGCACTACTTACACTTACATGTTTATTTCCGTTTTAAATCCAACGTTTTGTCCATTTAAGGTGGTACATAACACTACAGGGAGATAACTCTGTAAAAATCAGCTGAACGTTTTAATAACGTTCTATTGTTAAGGAATTATGAAGCTTCTCAATGATCAAAATTAGTGTTTGTCAAAATACTATATATCCAATGAAAATTTTCCGATAAAGTGTGTGGTTCAAGTTTTTTGAAATTTTTATATTTTTGTCAAAGGGTCAATGTTAATATTTTGTCAAAATTTTATGAAAATTAAATCAATTTTAATCAAGGTGTTTGGTACCACCTTAAAAAGAACATTCTTCTATTCAAACTATACATAAGCTCTCGTCACGATGTAGCTTTCGGTGGTGAAACAGCTAAAAACAATCAATCAATCGTATGACAACAATGTTTAACTTCTTTAATCTTAACAATATTAACGATTGTCTTAATAATTATGCGATAATATTGATTACTCGTATTGATAGTATTGGAAAAATGAATCCAATAATCAGTCATATTTGGCAAAGGCGTCACTGAAATGTTTGCCACTGGACGTTAAACGAACTATTATAATCTTTGCTACAATTTTTCTCTCCAGAAAAAGGCACTGCGCATAATCATTTAAGTTGGAGAACCAAGCAATCATAAGAAAAATACTATCAGTAGAAGTCTACGTAAAACGTCATTGAATATGTGAACTAACGGGAAATTGTTAAGACATACATTTGTTTTAATGTATGACTGGCCAAATGTTCGTTTATCAATTTTTACATACCATCATCTCATTTCCCGGAAAAGCGCTGTGGACACACTAGATTTATAAAGTGTTATTTTTATTTATATCTTTTTATTTTGAAATGCATCGTGTTTAAAAAGTCTGAAATGCTAATAGCTCATTTCTTGTTTGCTAATTGATTGATTGAATATTGTTTATTTAACGTCCAGTAGCTAATATTCCATATCAGGGCCTAGAACAAATCGGTAATAACTCCCAAAAATTGGGTTAAGTAAATTGAGTTGACTTGGATGAAATGAAGGCATTTTGAACAGGAAAGGAAATAATGTATTCTGTATAGGGATAGAAATTATATTATAACTGACTTATTTTTTTATTTAAATTATTTCATATATCAGATGTCGGGGCCTTTTAGCTTATAACTGACTATATGGTATGGATTTTGCTCATTGTTGGAGGCCTATAGTTGCTTAAATCCGCTTTATTTGAAATCTATTAGATAGTGATATCATTGAAAATAGGCAGTGACTATTCATCCGGCTAGCCGGACCAATAGTCAAAAATGTCTATTCATCCGGCGAGCCGGACAAATAGCATTTTTACGGTATTTTGCTATTTGTCCGGCCAAAAATATAATGGTGAAGATATAACATCGTGATTTAAGGAGATAAATAAACGCTGAGTAGTTATGAGAAATATTGTCTAAAATCGTATATCAACATCTGTGCAGCAAATACACTTTTGAATTAGTTACTTAGTGTCTTGGCAAAAAAATGTGCAAATTATTTCCATTCATTTACTAAAAGAAATCAAAATGCAAATGAATAGATCTTTTTATTTGTTCTACCTATGAATTTCATGTAAGGTAAAGAGTATAACCACTGATTATTGGCTTCAATAGACATCTATGATTGCAAGAGAAGATTCCGAATTTATTGTTTCCTTGAAGTTTGGTTCAAATCAGGTCGTCAAATGATTTTCAGACACGATTTTTTATTTAAAATGTTCGGGGATTTTAACTGATAGGGAAAAAAGAGAGAACGGTAGGCACGTGTAACCTTCCCAAAAGTAAGATTGTGTTTACGATAGAAAAATATAGAAAAAAATGTGTATTAAGTTAAACAGAATAAAAAAGGGGGTTACCCCAACCCTGGTATCCTATTTCGAGTCACGGTATATCAGTGCATGTTCATAGATTGCGTTGTAGTAGAACTTA
Source organism: Mytilus coruscus (assembly GCA_017311375.1). Classification (NCBI taxonomy): domain Eukaryota; kingdom Metazoa; phylum Mollusca; class Bivalvia; order Mytilida; family Mytilidae; genus Mytilus; species Mytilus coruscus. The sequence goes on along the minus strand of CM029598.1, from coordinate 72,836,045 downwards.
GAAATAATGCATCCAAGCATATTTGATTTAGTCATTATCCGAATGCGTCAGGGGCGGATCCAACCATTTTTAAAAGGGGGGGTTCCCAACCCAGGATAAAGGGGGATTTCCAACTATATGTCCCCATTCAAATGCATTGATCGTCAAGAAAAAAGGGGGGGTTCCAACCCCGGAACCCCCTCTGGATCCGCCACTGTGCATTTTGCCTCCATGGGGTAAATTAGCAATTTCAGTTTGATGTCAGGCTTTATTCCTCTCAGTTTACATGAATACTATATACGCTATTGTTCTGGAGTCACTAATATATAAAAAAAAAATGTTTTAAAGCAATCACATTCTCTCTAGTTTTCTTTATGACATCTTAAAATAAAAAATCACGATCTCCAATTCTCAAAACGTCCATTGCATACGCGCGTTTGTTATCCGACACCTCATCCGGGACACTTTCAGCGCCACATGACACTTTTATTGATATTAAAGATTTGCGCATCCGCAAACAGAAGGCCGGACAAATAGAGATTTTTAACTATTCGTCCGGCTAGCCGGACGAATAGACACTCCGTTGAAAATAATACCTTATTTTAGATTGGCTCCTTTATAAAACAATCATTAGAACTGAAAGCAGAAGTTTTAATTTTTTTCCCCTTGTGTTCCATTCCTTTGCTATATTATGTTTGTTTTTGTCGTTTTTTTATGTTTTTTTCACAAACTAACTACATTGCATGTTTATATGACAATAAAGATATTATTATTATTATTATTATTATTATTATTATTATTATTATTATTATTATAGCTACCGTTGTTGTCAACTTATGTTAAGTAAAACATTTTGTTATTAAATATTTGTTTATGGCGAATGAGTGCCAGAACAAGATAATCCCTAGTTTATGTAAACTTTATTCCCTGGTCTATATGGACATCTTTAATTATCTTATTATAGCAAACATGGCAAGATATAATAAGAAAATTGTAAGTACTATGGTAGGCTAAAATAAGAACATAGGTCCACTTCAAAAAGTATATTTCATCAATCTAAATTAATGATTAATGAAGAGACAAATGTAAATTAATTCGAACGAGAAAACTAACGGCCTGATTTATGTATTAAACAATAAAAAAAAAATTAAATATCATTTTATAGCAACAAACGTCAACCTCTGAATTACAGATTCCTGAATCGAGACAGGTACATACAGAATGTGGCGGAGTTCATCATGTTTGGGAGCACCCACTCTTCCGCCACTAACCCGAGACAGTGGTGTAACAGCACAACTTAAGAACAAACTATAAAAATCAGCTTAAAACACGTTTTTACGGTTAAATATATAATATTCGAATTACAAAATGATTTCGTTTTACATAGTGTTTAAAATGAAGAAATTAAATAAACCAGTAAAATGAGATACCATAGCAATGATATTGAGTCTTCTTTTACACATATTTCACATTTTAAATTATTCAACCATGTCAAATGACATCCATAAAGCAATATTAGAAATTAAAGAATATTGCGTTAAAAGTCATGACACAAAATTACAGCTCACCAATTAAAATTACAAAAACAAAGGAATGGCGCATTTATAACTGATTTACATTTTTATGACATTTAATATTGCAAAGCCAAAAGCAAATGAAAGTCGCTTTTACAACAGTAACAGTAATAGTTCATCATTTATAATTTCCAGCGAGGCCTTCAACTTGCTTTGAAATGTAGAGTTTGTATCAAATTAAATTACATTTGATATTTGCGGCCAAAAGTTCATTGAAAAATATGAAATGGAAAACAAAGAGAATTATAGTTATAAAATGACCATATAATTTATAATTAAATTATAATCAACAAATTACATGATTGGTCAGGAAAATAATTATATTTAGCTGCCTACATTCAATATATATCGACGTTTCTACACACCAAAAGTTCATACTTAAGCAGTTCTTAAATTCAGCAAGTCGACATTGTTGTCTCATCATTAGTATATAACTAGAGGTAAGTAAAGTTTGTTAACATCAAATGAATATGTATGCATGGTATAAGTCAATAAAACACCAACCGAAATAACACAAGGACGAAAATCATTGTGGTTCTCGAATTTAAGAAGTAAATTTTACGTTAAAGTCATATGAAACGAGTTTCTTGAAATTTTAATATTATCGAAAGTATTGAACCAATGCATGCATATATACTAAACTAAGTCTTGCATGCACGGTTTTTAATATTTATTACACATCTATAACGTATAACTACGGAAGCCGATAAGGGCCATTCAAAAAAAAAAAAAAAAAATTATGTCGTAATTTCGACATAACATGTCGTTATAACGACATCGCTATGTCGTAATTTCGACATAACATGTCGTAAAATTTTACGACATCACTATGTCGTAATAACGACATCGCTATATATATAAAAGAATATGTATTATGATTGTCAAGAGACTAAATGACACAGAAATTAACAACTATAGGTCACCATAATGCCCTCAATAATGAGCAAAGCCCCCGCATAGTCAGCTATTAAAGAGGGACGAAAGATACCAGAGGGAGAGTCCCCGAAATGACAGCTGTTTAACAATTTAATTCAAACGAGTCACTATGTCGTAATAACGAAATCGCTATATATATAAAAGAATATGTATTATGATTGCCAAGAGACTAAATGACACAGAAATTAACAACTATAGGTCATCATAATGCCCTCAATAATGAGAAAGCCCCCGCATAACCAGCTATAAAACTGGGACGAAAGATACCAGAGGGAAAGTCCCCGAAATGACAGCTGTTTAACAGTTTAATTCAAACGAGAAAAAATAACGGTTTTAATTATGTACAAACAAAGACCAAAAAACGATTATGTGACTCAAACAAATGACAACCACTGAATTAAAGACTCCTGACCGTTATGTGATAATAACGACAACCTTATAGTTTAACTTTTCACTTTTTGAAGCGATAGGAATTTCAAAATGGTCGTCAGTAAAGACAAAGTTTGTAGCGTAAACAAATTCATCTTTTTTTTGAGAATAATGAACACTATATGCAATCAAGCTTAATTTAAGTTAATCACTTGCACCTCAGACTTGAACATACTAGAACTTTATTAATAATCAAGTCAAATGAGACCCAGTTGAACAGGGAGCAATTGAAGCTCCTTGGAGCCTCTTATTATGTTTGGCATGTACAGATTTGTGTAAATTATGAAGTCCTGCATTTCCATTGCAGGTTCTGAATAAGATATGTAACTCAGGAACAAATGACAACCACTGAATAACAGACTCCTGACCGGTATGTGATAATAACGACAACCTTATAGTTTAACTTTTCACTTTTTGAAGCGATAGGAATTTTAAAATTGTTGTCAGTAAAGACAAAGTTTGTAGCGTAAACAAATTCATCTTTTTTTTGTTGAGAATAATGAACACTATATGCAATCAAGCTTAATTCAAGTTATTTACTTGCACCTCAGACTTGCACATACTAGAACTTTATTTATAATCGAGTCAAATGAGACCTAGTTGAACAAGGGAGCAATTCAAGCTCCTTGGAGCCTCTAATTATGTTTGGCATGTACAGATTTGTGTAAATTATGAAGTCCTGCATTTCCATTGCAGGTTCTGAATAAGATGAATGTTAAGCTTTTCCCAATAAAGACTATGTTAAACTTTGGACTCATAGTGCTCAGACCCACGGATCTATGTACCTTCATTTGTACACATTTGAATCTTAATGTACTACTGAGGCTTGGTGAAAATTATAACTGCATTGCTATTGTTGGTTCTTAATGAGATTCTTCAAGCATCCTCCCCACTGAAGCCCTATTAAAACTTTGTACCCCAAGTTCTTTTAACCACTGTTCCCCAGGACAACTATTCCTACAAATTTAAGGGGAGGGTTGGGATCCTGCTAACATGTTTAACCCCGCCACATTCTTTATGTATCATGTGTCTGTTCCAAGTCTTTAATTTAGTGGTTGTCGTTTGTTGATATTTTACATATTTGTTTTTCGTTTATTTTTGTACATAAAGTAGGCCGCTAGTTTTTCTCGTATGAATTGTATTACATTTGTCATTTCGGGGCCTTTTATAGCTGACTATGCGGTATGGGTTGTGATCATTGTTGAATGCCGTACGGTGACCTATAATTGTTAATTTCTTTGTCATTTGGTTTCTTGTGGATTGTTGCGTTTTTGAGCAAACCAGCGTATCCCAAGGCCTAGATAACCTCTGTAGGCCCCAAATAAGACGAAAAAACATCAAAATTGGACAGAAAACTGAAAAAATGGTTTCTAACCTCAGGTATATTAACCCTTGGCATGCTGAATTGTTTTCAGAAACTGTCTAAATTTCGAGTATTTGCAAAAATATGCAAATGATATGCAAATGAGCTGTACCCTGATGCTGATGCCTACTGATTGCATTAAATCTAAGATAGCCAAGGGTTAATATCCCTTGGCATGCTGAATTGTTTTCAGAAAGTGTCTAAATTTCGAGTATTTGCAAAAATATGCAAATGATATGCAAATGAGCTGTAGCCTGATGCTGATGCATACTGATTGCATTAAATCTAAGATAGCCAAGGATTGACATCCCTGAGGTTAGAAACCCTTTTTTTCCGTTTTCTCTCCAATTTTGATGTTTTGAAGGCCTTGGGATACGCTGGTTTGCTAAAAAACGCAACTCTCCAAAAGAAACCAAATGACGCAGAAATTAACAATTATAGGTCACCGTACGGCCTTCAACGATGATCACAGCCCATACCGCATAGTCAGTTATACAAAGCCCCGAAATGACAAATGTAATACAATTCATACGAGAAAACTAGCGGCCTACTTTATGTACAAAAATAAACGAAAACAAATATGTAAAACCTATAATGGTTTACTTTATAAATTGTTATTTGGATGGAGAGTTGTCTCATTGGCACTCCCACCACATCTTCCTATATCTAAAACATCAACAAACGACAACCACTGAATTAAAGACTTGGGAAAGACACATGATACATAAAGAATGTGGCGGGGTTAAACATGTTAGCAGGATCCCAACCCTCCCCCTAAGTTTGTAGGAATAGTTGTCCTGGGGAACAGTGGTTAAAAGAACTTGGGGTACACAGTTTTAATAGGGCTTTAATGGGAAGGACGCTTGAAGAATCTCATTAAGAACCAACAATAGCAATGCAGTTATAATTTGCATCAAGCCTCAGTAGTACATTAAGATTCAAGTGTGTACAAATGAAGGTACAGAGATCCGTGGGTCTAAGCACTATGAGTCAAAAGTTTAACATAAAATTGAGAATGGAAATGGGGAATATGTCAAAGAGACAACAACCCGACCAAAGAGCAGACAACAGCCGAAGGCCACCAATGGGTCTTCAATGCAGCGAGAAAATCCCGCACCCGGAGGTGGTCCTCAGCTGGCCCCTAACTAAAATTGTGTGCTAGTTCAGTGAAAATGGACGTCACACTAAACTCCAAAACATATAAATGAACTAAAATTAAAAAAACATACTAGACTAACAAAGGCTAGAGGCTCCTGACTTGGGACAAGCGCTAAAATGCGGCGGGTTAAACATGTTTTGTGAGATCTCAACCTCCCCTATATCTCTAGCCAATGTAGAATAAAGAAACACATAGCAATACGCACAGTAAAACTCAGTTTAAAAGAAGTCCGAGTCCGATGTCAGAATAGGTAACAAACGAAACTAAGCAAAATGACAATGATACATAAATGAACAAAGGACTACTAGCAGTTACTGACATGCCAGCTCCAGACCTCAATTAAACTGATTGAAAGATTATGTCTTCATCATATGAAAATCAAGTACAATCCCTCCCGTTAGGGTTTAGTATCATACCATCATAAAATATATCACGCCAACAACTGATTTTAGAATAAATGTGTTTATTTTCGATGCAAAGACCCTATGAGTGAACCAATATTAATACCAAAATATGAAATCCTTAATGACTAGTCTTTATTGGGAAAAGCTTAAAATTCATCTTATTCAGAACCTGCAATGGAAATGCAGGACTTCATAATTTACACAAATCTGTACATGCCAAACATAGTTAGAGGCTCCAAGGAGCTTGAATTGCTCCCTTGTTCAACTAGCCTAAGGTCTCATTTGACTCGATTATAAATAAGATTCTAGTATGTGCAAGTCTAAGGTGCAAGTGATTAACTTGAATTAAGCTTGATTGCATATAGTGTTCATTATTCTCAAAAAAAGAAGATGAATTTGTTTACGCTACAAACTTTGTCTTTACTGACGACCATTTTGAAATTCATATCGCTTCAAAAAGTGAAAAGTTAAACTATAAGGTTGCCATTATTATCGCCTAGCGGTCAGGAGTTTGTATTTCAGTGGTTGTCATTTGCTGCTGAGTTACATATTCGTTTTTCGGTCTTTGTTTGTACATTATTAAAACCGTCATTTTTACTCGTTTGAACTTAATTGTTAAACAGCTGACTTTTCGGGGACTCTACCTCTGGTATCTTTCGTCCCTCTTTTATAGCTGACTATGCGGGGCTTTTCGCACTATTGAGGGCATTAAGATGACCTATAGTTGTTAATTTCTGTGTCATTTAGTCTCTTAGCAATCATAATACATATTCTTTTATATATATAGCGATGTCGTTATTACGACATAGCTATGTCGTTATTACGACATAGTGATGTCCTAATTACGACATGTTATGTCGAAATTACGACACAGCGATGTCGTTATAACGACATGTTATGTCGAAATTACGACATAGCGATGTCGTTATAACGACATGTTATGTCGAAATTACGACATAGTGATGTCGTTATTACGACATGCTATGTCGTAATTACGACATATTTTTTTTTTGAATGGCCCTTATCGGCTTCCGTATATAACCGACACGTAATATTTCATTTAGTGGTTGTTGATCGCAAACTAATTAACTTTTGAGTTTGTTGCCGAAGTTTACCGGATCGTGACATTGAAAAACAATAAAAGAGAGCACGTGGAAAACGTGACAGACAAGTAAATTGAAAGAGCAATGACTTTTGTTTTTATATTTTCCATGTGTTCCCATTTGTTAATTAAACTTTTCCTTAACCGTTGTTAAATGATTTGTTGTATTAAATTTGTTCTTTAAGAATTTGATATTTCTATTTACCTTCAAGAGCACGTGTGTTTACATTCTTTGTAGTTGAGGTCACTGCATACGGGAATCGTGTGAAAGACCTTAAACTCGTGTATCCACAGTGTGAAGCGAAAAGTACATTTGAAATTGTTCACTGGTGACTGGACGTTAAGAAACGTAAATCAATCAACCAATCATATAATTGCCAAACATAAACCACATGCATTTAACATATATTTTATGATTAAAATCCCTTTCCATTTTCATATTTCAATTTTACAAATCATTGTTTCAGAACAAAATGGTAGTTGTAATTTATATCATGGTAATAACCTGTTTGGCATTTGGAACTGTAACAGCGGATTTAAAATGTAAAAGTAAATGTGCGACAGATTTCTTCCAGTGCATTGATGCTTATAGGTGTATAGAACGAATAGAAGATAACCAGTGTCGCAAGTATTGTGATGAAAGGTCAAAGAAATGTGAGAAAACATGTGACATTAATGATATAATACAAGACTAATGCTTACTATCTATTTTATTTGTCTGGTGCAAAGATGCATTTGAATAAAAAGATTTATGGATACATTAGTTTTTAATTTGCATGATAATAAATACATTTTCATTTCCTATTGTTAATTATCCATTTTTAGATGGTGACGTTCCCTTGTCGCCATCTTATGGTGTTTATATATCTCAACTTGTTCGATTCGCTCGTGTATGTAACAACGTATTTGATTTCAACGAAAGAAATCTCTGTATTACTGAAAAATTATTACACCAGGGTTTTCGATATCACAAACTAGTCAAAACATTTACTAAATTTTATCATCGGTACAAGGACATCATTCGTAAATATAAATCAACATGCAGACATCTTATACGTTAAGGTATTTCACATCTAATGTTTTATGGTAATATTCTTTACAAAGCACAAAAATGTCGGCATTCACCTCAAAAGCTAACCAAACCTTTAAACAGACTTATTCGGAAAGGATATAGTTACGTTACTGTTGTCAAGTCATTAAGGATTGCATATTTTGGTATTAATATTGGTTCACTCATAGGGTCTTTGCATCGAAAATAAACACATTTATTCTAAAACCAGTTGTTGGCGTGATACGGGTTATGTTCTTCTCATATTTTATGATGGTATGATACTAAACCCTAACGGGAGGGATTGTACTTGATTTTCATATGATGAAGACATAATCTTTCAATCAGTTTAATTGAGGTCTGGAGCTGGCATGTCAGTAACTGCTAGTAGTCCTTTGTTCATTTATGTATCATTGTCATTTTGCTTAGATTCTTTTGTTACCTTTTCTGACATCGGACTCGGACTTCTTTTGAACTGCGTTTTACTGTGTGTATTGCTATGTGTTTCTTTATTCTACATAGGCTAGAGGTATAGGGGAAGTTTGAGATCGCACAAAACATGTTTAACCCGCCGCATTTTAGCGCCTGTCCCAAGTCAGGAGCCTCTGGCCTTTGGTAGTCTAGTATGTTATTTTAATTTTAGTTCATTTATATGTTTTGGAGTTTAGTGTGACGTCCATTTTCACTGAACTAGCACACAATTTTAGTTAGGGGCTAGCTGAGGACCACCTCCGGGTGCGGGATTTTCTCGCTGCATTGAAGACCCATTGGTGGCCTTCGGCTGTTGTCTGCTCTTTGGTCGGGTTGTTGTCTCTTTGACATATTCCCCATTTCCATTCTCAATTTTATGTATGAAACCTAAAGTATAAATATACATTTTAATTATAATGAAAATATAAATATAATGAAAAATCTTAGGAATGTCAAACAAATATGCGACTTAAATGCTATATTACAAGACGAATTGTTACAAATATCAAAATATATAGAAGATATGGTATGATTGACAATGAAACAACTCTCCACAAGAGACCAAATGACACATAAATTAACAACTATAGGTCATCGTACGGCCTTAAGCAATGAGTAAAACCAATACCACATATTCAGTTATACAAGGCCCCGAAATGAAAAATGTAAAACAATTCAAACGAAAATACTAACGGCCTGATTGATGTACAAAACCATTTTGCATGAACATAAACATGAAGCCTAAAATCTTATTATACATTTTACCCGAAAACAGAAAATACAAATGACAGATCCAAGGAATGTCATAAAAATTGTGACATAAATGACATATTACAATGAGAATGATTACGAACTCCTACATTTTGTACACGTAACACAGATGATTCAAAATAAAATGTTCTTGGAAAACATCTTTCCATTTTGAAAACAGAAAATCACTTTCACTCTGCAGCACACAATAAACTGAGTCGATATATTCATGTTATTATATCTTCAATTCTTAATTCACCGTTTCAGAATCTAATGCATTCTGGGTAATATATTCAAAAGCGTACACAAAAACGCCGTGATTGGTTTACAACGTTCCAAACAATTAAATTTTCAACCAATGACTTGACGTTGATTTCATTCTGAGCTACGAACAATGAAATTACTCATAATCCTTTAGATTCTGAAATGGCAAATAGATTGTAAATTATAAACTCAGAGCGTCCAACTTTATCAAATGATTGAAACGCAACTTAAAAATTTCCGAACATTTGTTTATGCATTATTGTTTATTCTAATATGACGACCTATATATCGTCAACCAGTATAATCACAGTATATATAATCACAGTATATCTACTTTTAGCGCAAGCGCATAAATACGCAAAACTGGCTGTTCCGCGTTACGCCCAACTTATTTATACTACCAGATATTCTCAATTTGCGACATCAAAACCCACATTTTACGTATGCCAAGATTCAGATACAATAAAGTTATCTCTATTCTAAAGAAAAAAAAAAAAAAAAAAAACAAATCAGTTCATTTAAATTTATTTTTCGGTGTAAAATTTCATAAAACGAAAATTCCGCGAAATGATGTTATCGCCTTTGCATGGCAACTAAACAAAGTGACATCATATGTATGCTTCCGATCTTCCTTATCAAATGATCTCAAATGTAAACACTGGGCGTTTTAAAGCTTCTTGTACGCCTCAGAATGCAATAAAATTACATTAAAAGAACATATTTAGGTGAAAAATGTTAGTTTTTCAAAATTTATTACTGAATAATATAATATTACTACTATTATTATTTGGGGTAAAACGGAACAGCCGAAACAGTATCGTGCGTAAAGTGCTTTCACGGTTAACAAAATTTCCGAATTTGTCCTATTAGAATCGAAATAATTCATGGCAGCCGTAGATTTGTTTTCATTTAACCATGGGTTGGGCATTTATATTCGTATTTTACCCCACGCTGTCGCTCGGGATAAAATAATCGAATATAAATGCCCAACCCATGGTTAAATGAAAACAAATCTACGGCTGCCGTGAATTATTTCTTAATTGTTGTTTTGCTTGTACTTGTGTTTTGCTTTCCATGAACAATTTGTATAAAGTGTAGTCCTTTTGAAGCTTTGATATTAACTCTACGCTGCGTTTTCGAATCTATTTGGTTTTATCTGCTGTTTTTAGTTTGTTTTTACTTGCTAATATTTTGACTTCAAGCATCACTGATAAGACACTAATTGTCGAAGTGCGCATCTGGTCCAGTAAAAGTAGTACCGTAAAGTTAATGGTATTCCACTGAACAAAGGAACGTGTTGGGTTGAGATTGCTAAAAAGTAAGCTCCTCCACATGTTCTTTGTCTTTTCCATGTTTTTTTGTTTTATCTCAATATATTTTGTTATTTAGGGAATTCGATGTTGATTGCAAGTATTTAATAGTATCTGTTAAATATTTTTTAAACTTTTTTAGGCAATGAGCAATTAAGTGCTTGATGTATTTTAGATACAACTATATTACCACGAAGAACATATGTTGACCCAATTAAGTCGTTTGAGTGTTGTATTGACGTTTCATTAACATATAACAAACATCTGCATTCACGATCGAGTTTCATACATTTTATCAAAAATGAAAATACTTTTTTTTTGTTAATTTGAGTTTTTCTTAAATTGTTGTTTTTGCTCTTTAAATACTTGTTTACTGAGGCAACAATCCATAAGAGAAAAAAAATCTGTATTAAATTATTTTTTTAGAAATTGTAACCCCCGGAAGTGAAATTGGACGTATATAGCTATTGTCAATGTTTTCTTTGTTTCTTATGTACTTAATTATCATATTATTTTTCTTGATTTAAACAATCTCAGTCAATAACATTAATTGTACCAATTTTACTGAACCTGATGCGCATTTCGACAATTAATGTCTCTTCAATGATGCTCGAGGCAAAATAAAATGACGAAATGGAATGATAAATGTGTTTTGTTGTTTTTCATTGTACAAAATATTGGACGCTTAACATTTGTATTCCATAATTACCTATTTAACACACAAATAAACCTAACGTCAGAGAAGGGTTTGACCAAAGGGAAAAAAGATTTACTTTTCTGGTCTATTTGCAACATGAGTCAGTTTAAACAGATAATTTCCATGTTTGAATGAAAGGTTTTTTCGGAACATGACGCAAAATTTCTTTTTTGGAAAGGATATTATGTTTGCCAAACGAGAAATGTATCATGAAAAAAGAAACAACTAATTGGTAAATCAATAAATGAACAAAAACTTAGATCGACTTTGTCAATATTTTCTTGTGTATCTCGATAAGGATATTACGTGCTTATAAAAGAATTTAAAAGATGTGGTATGATTGTCAAGGACACAACTTTTCATTGGAGATAAATTGACGTAGATGTAAGCAACTATACACCACTGTACAGCCTTCAAAAATTAACAAAACTCATACCCAATAGCAAACTATCAAAGGCCCCGACAGAGAACCAACGGCCTAATTTATACGTAGAAAAAAAAATGAAAAAAAAAAAAAAAAAAAATAGGTTAAACTTTGCCAGTGATCACCGACAACCAGGCTAAGTCGTTTTTCGCACATACATTTGAGAACAGATGGATGTAATTAACGGTCAATTTCCCTTATTTTGAATTGACAGAATATTATCACATAACTATAATTTAAAAAAAGAAAATTGCGCAAAATAAATCATCGAGTAAGATACAACGGAAACGTTTTAAAATCGCATTCAAATAAATAAGAAAACTCATGTGAATTAACCCCTTAGCACCTTATCATGCCTGTAGTCGGGATTGCAACAGCCATTCTTTTATAGCCCAAAAGACTCTCCATACTTTTTTAGAACTGCCCCAGCTGAACTATGTTGACAGCATGGTGTTCAATCTTGCAATTTATGGTCTTTAAACTCTTTCCTGATGTGTTGTTTTGAAAAAAATGACAACCTAATTGCCCTTCCTGGAGTTAGAAATTGGAAAACTGTGAAAAGTAGCCAAAATCAGGTGGGATAGGGAGTCATTTGATTTGGAAAATGAAACAGCAACCCAACTTCACACAATCTTTTGTAACAAACATGCATCTGTAATTGGAATTTGGCGATTTATATTTTTGAACTGAAAAAAAATTTCCCGTACTATATGACACGGCAGCTTATGCGTAGTTTCTGAAATAAGAACATTAACGTACATGTATTTATTCTATTTATTTAATTCAAAAACCACAATAACAGCAAACACATATAAAATATCTAAAAAATGACTCTTCAAGAACACTTTTAAAGTATTCATATATTTTCACGAATAGCATAACTTTATCATGAGACTTAAACTCTCATCAAAAAGAGGCGGAAGAAACCTAAGTGTTATTCAAAACTCATTAGTCAAAGGAGAGAAACTGACATTGTCATGTCAGAAGGAAAAACGCCGAAAAGACAAAAATTAGTCTAAAACACTTTATTTCTTATGAAGCAAGAATCTTGCAATCTGATTGGTTAGTTATCTGGGTGTAAATTACACCCAACCCTAGTTCAACTGGGGATACAAATTAAGATAAAAATATAAAGAATTTTGCCAAAATTAAAAAAAAAAAAAAAAAAAGGAATTGGCTAAAATGATAAAAAAAGAATTGGCAAAAATCCCCCTTTAAAAAAAGGGGTTATATTGGAAAATGTGCAGCAACATCGGAGTTGGAAAAATGTGTATTGGAAGTTCTTCATAAGATATTTTCAATCTTATTCCCCGGTATAAAAATAAGTAAGGGAACACTTCATAAGAAATATATTAGTTATCTTGGTGCAATCAGGAGTGTACGGATTTTACACCGATGTTATGCAAAAATGTATGATTTTTCAACACCGATATAAAATTCTGTACACTCCTGATTGCACCAAGAAAACAAATAATATAGAATACTAAAGACCCAGCAACACGAAACTAACCCCGCCCCGTCCCCCCAAAAAAAACTGGGGTGATCTCGGGTGCTACGTGAGCAATATTACATGTTCATTTTAGTAATGAGTTAGGATGGTAAATTAAACTCTCCAATTATAAGCTACATTTTCGATCTTTGCATTACTGTTTTAAAAGGTAACATTACTATAACTAAAGATATATTCTGAGATAGGACAAAACCCTATATTTTAGCTTTAAGTCAAACTGTAGAATATGTGACATACTTGTTATATCAAGTATGATCATTTATAAACATTCATGGATCAAATGTAGAATTTTTGAATTATTTCATCATGGAAAATTATGCTTTTATGAATCAAAAATAAGACATATCTACTTACTGAAATGTGATAGGATTGAATACCCTACTCAAGGAGTTAAGTAGTATACGGCTGTTCGGCAAGGTTTCCATCAAAATTTGAAAGTTTTCGATATAAAGTGGAAAAATAACCTAAACACTAATTAAAGTATTGCTTAATGTGCGCTACTTGCTGAATTTGGATGGGAATTAACAGTCTATGGAAAGTGCGAATCGAGAAATCCGTTTCTTATGTGGAGTAACGATATTTTCTTTTTGTAAATGAGATGCATTGTGGGGAAATCTCAGACGACTTTTGACTTTTGAAGGAATAAATGAAAATTCATTTGAAAGTACTCGTTTATTCTTTTAAAAACATGGACGTATTTAACAGGACAAACGTATATACAACTTGCCATGCACTTTGAATATTTTATCACAAGTATGTTGTATTTATACAAGTAAATATGCATTTGCATTTAGATAACCCCTATTTGCATGATCTATAATTCTACAGTGTCCAAATACTTTGACAATGATGTACCAAATACAGTGGAATGGCCATTGAACTTATTCGATTGCATTCTACGCCATAATCACTTGTATAAGGATAATAAAGCTATTTTTTCTTATATGAGTGCGACGTTTTTCTAGTAGAAAAGCGATATGCTTTTATTATGAAAAAAACATTTCCAATGCGATACTTTTCTAATAGAAATGCAAAACTTTTCTTTTATGAAAATAATACGACAATATATGGCACAAAACATCCAAACAAAGTAGAAACATCGACAATTATTCATTATTAGGCAAAATATCACTGAAATTTCGTATAGATGATAAACCAATTATACGCAAATAATATTATTTTCGACATACGAGTTTCAACGTCCCTTTTGTATCTTTTGCCTTTCTTTTAATAATTAAATGCAGTTGTTGAAATTAAAATGAATACTTTATCATGCATTTATTATGCAAATCATTCAAAGTCAATGAAACATGAATGAAGTTGAAGGGCCGAATAATCTCTGGAAATGAGATATGATAATGATGTTACAACACTATATCAAATAGCATTAACTAATAATTGTTAATGATTCTCCTTAAACTGAACTAATCAATATCTATATTTGATGTAATGTTATTGCGATTTTATCGAATTATGCATGTCGATTTAAAAGGCTGCATTCGATAGGTTAAAATGTGGATAGTAAAAAGTTTTTAACATGTTTTTGAATTTGTTAACTAGGAATCGTTTTTCTTTTCGATTACTTTAAGTAATTTTTATTTTCCAGCGATCTTCTATTGGACATGCCTGAAAACTCGTATTTGGAATAATGATATTATCTAAACAAATTTCTAAGTAAACACATTAAATGTACACATGTCTAGAATATAAACACTTTTAAATGTGTTTTTTAATTTAAGATTTTAGGACTTAAACAATACTTTCTAAGCTAAACATGATCCTAACCACAATCTTAAACACTTTCTTCAATTAAAACATGCTACGAAATTAAACACGAAGTAAAAACAAGTTGCTTTCTTTAAAAAAAAGAAAAGCAACACGTGAACCCAAATTCGCTGACTGGTCACCAAAAAATTGTTGCTGAATTTTTGTTTGCTTTTGAATTGAAGTAATTGACTGTGAATAGAATAAGATAATGATGATGCTCAAACACCTTCATTAAAAATATGTAATTATGTGCACATTCTTTCACAAGTCAGTTGAAAGCAATGTTGGATACTAGTAGTTGTGAATAGAAAAGTGTTAATATACAGGTACTATTTGAATATACGTTTTAAAGCTAGACTATAGTATTTATAACTTGAGAGTGTACATCATTTTTTCATAACCCTTTTGCAAATCCCAGTTTCTACAAACCGGATGTCTAATGCAAATTGCACAAACCAATCGCAATATAAATTTAAGCACTCAGTTTGCTTTATGATCTGGATGCATTTGTCTTATCTCTCATATCTTCATATTTTGTTTCCTGCAGAGATGCCTTCATATTCTCAACTCGTTATTGAAGCTGTCTGTGCTCATGGTAGATGTTGTATATATAAATTTAAAGTCCAATTTCCATGTGAAGTGAAACCCTGTGGCATGCAACTTATAAGAAGGTTTCGTATATTTTTCTTGAGAGTAACACACCAGCTTCATTGGGACCTCCTATATAGAGACTTGTTATGGTCTCATAAAACATCTCACATTTTAAGGATTTCATGATTTAATTAAATCAATCCAAATATTCTACAGGAAAACTTGGTTTTGAAGAATATCTTATTTTCAGAAGTTTTATAAATACCTGAACATACTGTAACTGGAGAGCATGCATGATTCTACATAAAAAATCATTTATATCTCCACCGGGACTCGAACGTATACGCACTGCCTTGTAACACAGAGGTCCCCGGTTCGAATCCCGGTGGAGACAGGCAATTTTGTAATGAAATTCATGCTCTCCGGTTACATTGGCGCCCAACTAAAAAATCCACAGTAGTTCGAGAGGAATTCTAGCTAGGGTATGTGTGTGAGAGTCATAATGGTATGAAGACTCTTGCGGCAGGGAAATAGTGACGGGATTGCTTCCCTTAGTAAATGTGGAAAAAACTTAGTCAGCCGTAAGCGGTTGAGCTAAAGAAGTACTTCTTTATCTCAGTCGGTATACGTGCTGCCTTATAACACTGAGGTCCCGGGTTCGAGTTCCGGTGGAGACATAAATGCTTTGTATGTAGAATCATGTTCTCCGGTTACAATACTCTAAAAAAAACAATTTATATAAAAAGATATGCAGATATAAAAAGATACCAGGATTAAAATGTTTTACGCCAGACGCGAGATAAATCTACAAAGAAACATCAGTGACGCTCGAATAAAAAAAGTTAAAAAGGCCAAATAAAGAAAGAAGTTAAGTAATCTATTCCTTGGGTAGAAAATCCTTAGCATTTCGAAAATGTCAAACCTTAAGTTTATATTAGGACAGTTACTCAAAAAAGATAAAAAAAAAAGAGAAACAACTACAGGTCAGAATACCGTAAGTAATGATGACCGTGCTTAAAAGTCACATGTCAAGCTCTAACTGCCGTGTCCTGAATATTTATAAGAAAAGCAAAAAATCGCATTCACGAGTGAAATTAATATTTTTGCATGCACGTGGTATTTTTTGCGCAAGAAATAGTAAATAGAAAGCATACGCACTGATACTCTGGATAAGAATATGCAATTGCGTCATCACATATATTAATCTAACAGTTGAATTTGGATGTCAACCTACCTACCTCAAGTGTTTTGACTCCGGATTCATTGACATTTCATCCGGAATTTTTTGTAACCGCAAGCCGATAGTGTACGTATGAAAAGGGTGATGTATAATAATGAGAATGAATCAAGACGTGTAGGATAGCTGGTCAACACAATGAATATACAATTTTCAAAACCGTACCATAGTACAAATATTAAGATGCTATAAGGTTTAACTATTAAATTAACAAAGTTTAACAAAAAAAGAATTGAAATTTTATAAATAAACATACATTCCTGTTAGGGAACACGTATATATGACAATTTTAATTATATTCTATTAAGAATAAATTCAGTTTCAGTTTAAACTTGATAATGAATATTCTCTTAGTCTGGTAGTATCTTTTGATGAAATTAGATATTTTTTTACAGAAAAACCCTTTTGTTAGATTATCTTTCTGCTTTCCGACCACTGTGTTTCCGACCTAAGATAAATATTTTAACAGAAATATCGTTTTCTTAATTTTCTTCATGCTTTCCGACATTTTCCCATGCTATGATTGAAAATATCAAATGATAAACGTTCAGAAATAATCAGTTTATTCTGGGTCATTATATATCAATAAACAAACAAAACACGCTGTATTAAATACTACACACACACAAGGCGTAGAGGGACCGTCTCAAAGCATGAATTATATAATTGCGTTATCATTATACTAGTACTTGATATTTATGTCAAAAGGCAAATAGGTTCTAACATATACATGATTTTTTTGAATGCAACCTAGTCTTTATTGTTTTACTTTCCAATCTACAAATGAACTTTGATGTTGAAATATACAATGTCACGTGATAGCCTATCCATAGAGGGACCGTATCAAAGACATAAATAACTACCTGCATAAATGATCGAACATTTTCGAGACGTTCCGAGAATCTTGATTCCGATGATATCGAATGGCCCATAGACACTTCCAAAACTCACCAATATATAAGCGTGAACCCCTCAGGGGGTTCACGCAAAAAGTGCGCAAACAATATACAATGTATTTAGAATTGTGTTTAGAATTTAAACACCATTTATATAGTTTACATGTAGTAAGGATATCGGAAATTCATTTTTTGACGTGTTTATATAGAAATTTAATAGATGTTATGTCAATACCACCAATTTGAACGAAAATTCGGATCGGTCTATTCAACATGACTTGATTTCATTGTTCACATAAAAAGGTATAACAAAAAATAGAACTCCAAGGCAAATTTAAAAGGGGGAAATCCATAAAACTGACAAAATCAAACGCTATCAATCAACGGAACAAGTGAAAAACTTCTGTTATGTAACTTTAATCTACAAATATGTTTGGAGAACGATTAAGAATTTCGAAAGATGTCTAAAAAATTTCATTTTGACACTCATCAGTGGGATTAAACTGCTACCTCATATAAAATGAAACGTATACTAGTTATAATTAGAACATACCGCAATTACATTAAAAAAAAAAGTTGTATCAACAATAAAATAAATAGCATTCAAAAGAAAAACGTAGCAGTACAATTTTTAAAAGGACATAAACTTTTGCTATTACTTTGCTATTAATTATAGCAGAACAAAGAAGCTGGGATGTAACTTTAAAACGACATTGAAAGGTTGACAATAATCGATTTCACACTTTATTGATTAATGATAAAACATAAAACTCTTCTGTTTGTCGCGTGAATTAATTTTGGTCTGAACGTATTTATATATTTTAATACTAAATTTTTTTTCTCAAAAATCATCTTTTTCCTCATGGAGCGTCTGCATATTTACCATTTCATATTAGTAAATATCGCGACTCCACATAAGAAACTGTTCTCGATTCACACTTTCCAAAAGATGTTTAATAAATAGATACACAGCAAAAAATGCAACGCAAGTAAACGCATGTTTACCGGGAATTTACCGTCCGTTTCTAAACATGTCAGAAACGCATGTTTGGAGCACCGTACGTTAAACGCATGTTTGGGGAACGTATTGTTTACATGCGTTTATGGGAAACATGCTTTTGAAAACACATGGTAAACACATGTTTATATGTGAAACATGCGTTTGAAAACACATGGTAAACGCATGTTCATGGTAACCATATGTTTGAGAACATATGTTAAACAGATGATCATAAACCGTATGGAAAACATATGTTTAGATGATCGTTGCTTTACTTCCAGTGGCAGGTCAGATGCATATTCAGGTTATGAGATCATGATAATGAGAAATGAGCTCTAACCCTGCTTTGTATTAGACTGATACCCTAACTCACAAAGTAACAGTTTGCAGGAAGATATGTCACCCTACATGTACCTGGCCACATTATTCTGACTACGGGTCGATTCAGTCTTTGCTCTTACTTTTTAATGCTACTTGCCTAGCGGAGCAGCTGATACAAGTTTTCAAGTCTTTGCATTGACTCTCCCAGCATAGTTCTCGTCATATTGGGTCAACAAGAAATTCGTCACTTAGTGCTCAATCAAAATCAGAGATTCTTAAACAAACTGTGAAACTGGAAACCGCAAAGACACGACTTAAATATGCCAAAGAGGAGGCAGACTACTGCACCGTGAAGCTACACTCAAGGCAGAGAGAAACGTCCTCTCTATGAAGCGAGAACTCGATGAAGCTCAGTCGGGACTACAAGCCGTTCCGTTAAGAAGGCTTTGAATTGTAATGACTATGGTGAAAGTTACGAACCACCAAGAATCGCTAATCCGGTAGTTCAACATGCCGATGTAGACCGAATATCTGACAGAAAAATATCAGAAATATCTGCCCCTGTTTGAACCTTTAATAACCTCCTGCACTCAAGGCAAGCACTTTCACACTAACCGAGGTAGTCTAATATCATGTAGGATATATGCATGAACAAACCATAAGTCATGATGTGAATTATACGTTTGAAATAAAATTTTAATGGTATCAATTCTATTACACCATATGAGCATTTCATCTGAGTGCAGATGTTTCAATCAAAAAAGTATCTACAGCTATACGGTTTGCACTTTGACGTTGTGTATTTTTTATGATTTTAAGAGCAATTACAAATTATATCAATAAGATGAGAACACCTTAACCATCCCGTCAGCTTAAGATTAAACCAATTTCTCTACATGCATCTTTTTTTAAGATGGCATAATTGATAATAAATTCTCATCTCTGGTAACAGAATATATTTTAAAAATTTGTAAATAGTATAATAAAATATAACATGAAAATATATGGTAACATAAATTAAAGTCTATTTCTTCATCTTTTCTTTTCTTTACTTCTTCATTAGTTTTTTTACACGGCAGATTCTGAAATAAAGCAAGATGCAAAGTTTATTATAGCAGCAACTAACAACCAATTTATCTTTATTTAAAAACAAGCAAAATAATTAAGTTGAGGTTAATATTAAGTACAGTGATACATGAACATCTACATGTTTCTGAAAGACATTGAAAATCAAAATTGTATCAGATTACAAAACAGTTAAATTCTTAATCCTTTCTCAACTGACTGGTTAATAAAAGAAATATACGAAGCTATAAGTTTAACTGTTTACGATGTTTTCAATTTTATTAAGTTTGTATTTGAGGGTAAAGAAAATCAAAAGTTGCATCCTAATCCCACATAAATTAATTGTATTTCAATCCGCATAAAGGAGTTATATCGATCCTTGTGGATTGTTAAATATTTTTTTATATATTGTTGTGTTTATGACAAACATTAGTAAGCATTCTTTAAACAAAAATGTGTCCATATAGTACACTGATGCCCCACTCGCACTATCATTTTCTAAGTTCAGTGTACCGTGAAATTGGGGTAAAAACTCTAATTAAAATTAGAAAAAAACATATCATAGGTAACATGTGTTCTAAGTTTCAAGCTGATTAGACTTCAACTTTAACAAAAACTACCTTGATCAAATACTTTAACCTGAAGCGGGACAGACTGGAAGGACAAATAATTAAGGGATGGACAGACCAAAAAACATAATGCCACTAGGTGGGGCATAAAAAGGTATGAAATGTTTTAGTTTGTCTTCTTGAAAGTTTTGTATGCCTGGTGTCGTAATAAAGAGTTTTGCATCTTATCATGTTCAAATTCCCTTCTTTTTAATATTTTAGTTAGTTTGTGTGAATAAAATTTGTTGTATACAACTAAAATTACATTGTAAATTAGATAATTTAATTTGGTTTACAAGATATAATTCATTTGACAGAAATTTTTTGGGTTATTTTTCAATTATTTAATTTGATATATGTATTAAAAAAGTAGTAGTCACAGGAAGTAAGGGGCTGTACAACAAATAGAGAAATCGCTTTAACGGTACAACTCAACTTTATAAAGATTGGTACCAAATAACCAATCAGTCCCTTGTGTGCAAAAATTTAAATATCATTTACGCAAGTGTCAGACTGACATGCAGTGATTCAACCAGTTGTTGGCATGATACGGGTTATGTTCTTCTCATATATTTTATGATGGTATGATACTAAACTCCTAACGGGAAGGATTGTACTTGATTTTCATATGATGAAGACAAAAACCTTCAATCAGTTTAATTGAGGTCTGGAGCTGGCATGTCAGTAACTGCTAGTAGTCCTTTGTTCATTTATGTATCATTGTCATTTTGCTTAGTTTCTTTTGTTACCTTTTCTGACATCGGACTCGGACTTCTTTTAGACTGAGTTTTACTGTGCGTAGTGCTATGTGTTTCTTTATTCTACATTGGCTAGAGGTATAGGGGAGGTTGAGATCTCACAAAACATGTTTAACCCCGCCGCATTTTAGCGCCTGTCCCAAGTCAGAAGCCTCTGGCCTTTATTAGTCTAGTATGTTTTTTAATTTTAGTTCATTTATATGTTTTGGAGTTTAGTGTGACGTCCATTTTCACTGAACTAGCACACAATTTTAGTTAGGGGCCAGCTGAGGACCACCTCCGGGTGCGGGATTTTCTCGCTGCATTAAAGACCCATTGGTGGCCTTCGGTTGTTGTCTGCTCTTTGGTCGGGTTGTTGTCTCTTTGACATATTCCCCATTTCCATTCTCAATTTTATTCAGAAGGTCATCGGATTAAAGTCAATTAATTAATGTACAGCTAACTTTTTTAATTGGCAATTTGTATACATTATATTGCATATCTTCTGTTAACTTGACAAATGTCTAGTAAAAGTCAAAACTCCTTGAGAATCACTGCATGGACAAACAAATAAATGGATGGAAGGACAGAGAATGTAGTCAGACTGACGGACAAGGTGAATCCTGACTTTATACCACCAATACTTCATTGAGTGGTGATATAATTAGATTGGTTAATCTCACAATTTTGTATCAATAAATATGAATATACTTTAACTGTAACTGTCATCCAAGTAAGTTCTTCTTACCATATATGTGTATTTGAAAAAGGCATGGCAGCAATTCAACTATTCCCTGGACGTTAAAACTTTTAAGATAAGAGCAAATTAGTTTATTGGGGATAGCTTGTCTTTTTAATTTTAATTTTTAATGAAAATCACATTTTTTTTGTTCATGTTAAGAGCAGGGATTTCATTTGTGTCTAGTTTGGTTTTAATCTAGAAATATATGTATTTATGAGATAATTGTACGTCATTCTTTAAAATATGAAAAAAAATATAATATATTACACTTAACAAATGTCAGACATCAGGGATTTTAGGTTGATACCATTTTTACTGGTTTAGCTTATATAACACCAATGAAATGGTTGTCATACCAACTGCAGTCAATTTCACAGGCTTTGTAAGCCATTTTGTGACACAAATGTATGTATTGCTTCATAAACTTTATTAAGTTATGGACACATTTCGCTGCGTTTACTTTAACTATGCGTCATTTTGTCGCATATTTCATTTAGGATCCAAAACATTTGATATTGGGGGTCTCTGTATCCCAGGACCCACCACACAAAAAATTATGAATCTCTGTATCCCAGGATTCATTTTATTTTATTGGATGCTTCATTTATTGTAAATATTTAGTTATCTAGTTAGTTATCTAGTTATCTTTTTGTAGTTTGCCAATATGAAAGGCGACTACGTTCATTTATCTATCTATCTAATTATCTATCTGCTATATATATATATATATATATATATATATATATCTTAACTGTTTATCTAGTTATATATATTTATGATTGTGTAGTTTGTAATAAAGCTGTGGCCAAATACTGCCAAACTGTGTTTCTGATCTTTGCGCATCAATAATAACAAATTATACCAGTATATTGGGCTTATCCTCTTGACTATTTGTGGCCATTTTGAATTTGGCAGCCATTATGGAATTTTTTAGACGGTTCCATATAAAAAAAACTTTTATAAACATCATAACTGACGCTGTGTATAGTTTCATGATTTTACTATAAAGTGATCAATTATAAAAATATACTGGACTTAGCCTCTTTACTATTGTCGGCAATTTTGAATTAAGCGGCCATTATGGATTTTTTTTAGATGACTCCATACCCAAAACTTGGTTATAAGCGCCATAACTAGCACTGCGCAAAGTTTCATGCTTTTACTATAAAGTGATCTATCATACCAATATATAGGACTTAATGTCTTGACTATTGTCGGCCATTTTGCTAAACTTCATCATTTATTATGAAATTTAAAGTTCAACTCCAAAACAGTAAAAGAAAAAGCTTACACATCACTGGTTAGACCTACGCTAGAAAACAGTAGCTGTGTACCGCCATACCAAAATCACGAACACGCCAACTTTTTTTTCCAGCGCAGGGCAGCTAGGTAAACTTGCAACAAATACCACAACACCAGCTCAGTCACTGAAATGCACAAACTTTAAACTAGACAACTCTTTGCGAAAAGTCGAATAAGAACACGCATAATCTTTTTCTACAAAATAATACACCATCTTGTAGCTATTTACCCAACAAATCTGCTTATACAGTTTGACACAAGAACAAGATTAGATTCACACAATCATTTTTACAGACCAATACAGACCACTATAAATACTAATTTTACCCAATAACAATATTACAATGTAACCTTCAACATGTAGGTGGAGTAAAATGTACTACACTTGACTGTTTCCGAGAACAGATGTCAATATCTCTTCGCGACAAATAACTACACAAATAAATTTAATATACACTGTATTTGGTTTTAACCAAAATGTGAATTTCAAACAGAAGAAAGAAGAAAATTACTTTGAACTTTTATTTGTATATATTTAACTGTAAATAGAAATTATATCCCACGCACTCGCGGCATTGTGATGTCAGTGCCTGGCACGTTATCATCAGTATGTTGATGGGGTACTGAACTATAAAGCAGAAGATATCTTTGTTTGTCTTAGAATTTATATTAAGATGATAGATTATATTTTGTCTTATTATATTTGCATGTCAAACTTACCAGCTGTCCAATAGAAAGTTTGTAATTTGAAATTGCATCGCCTATTTTCAAAAATGTCATATCTTGCAAATGCTTTGTTATTTTTAAAGTCTTCTACCAATGCCATCAATTTATATCTTCCTTGGAAAGTAACAGCATTAAGTTTACTGTTACCTGAAAATGAAAATAACACTTTATTAATTTCATCCGTCCGAAGCGGTTTTTTGGAATTATCTTCATCTTAAATTTTCCAACCCAAACAATAAGAAGCCAAGTATGTATTTAACTTAACACGCGCAGAGCTATGTGACTAAAAGGGACATATATAATTGTCAATTTCACCTATGGTCGTCTAATCCTTTTGGGAGTGGGAACCTTGGTTTCTGATCATTTTTTGGATTTATCACCGACTACTGGGTGGCTGATAATCTCGGGGACTAACGAACACATGTTAAACAATAAAAAAAAAAAGAAAAAAAAAAAGATTTGGTGCATTTATTATGAAAAAAGGAGATGTAGTATGATTGCCAACAATGAGACAAGAACACCTATCCACCAAAGTTAAATGAAGTGGATGTAAGCAGTCTGTTTCAAATGCGACCATTTTAGAATTGATATAAAAACAAATTGGAATTACATTTTTCGTTTATATCATGTGAAAATTTGGAAAAAAAATGTTGATTAGAAAATAATATATACAAACCTTACCAGAGTACTTTTCGTAGATCTCATAGATTTTCATAATCAATCCATTTACGATCGAAGTTCTCTTTACTATTTTCTCTGTGTTGAAAAACCTTAGATATATATATCATATATTTAAAAAAAAAATCTCACTTATTAACTAATTCCAATCAATAAGTGACTTTTAAGAGCCTATACAGGTCATTTTTAAATCGGTGCAATTGTGATTTAAAAAATCGGATGGATCATTGTTAAGAAGTACAGTAAATACTGTCACATAGTAAAAATGGTTAACTATTTTTACATTTAACAAATATCCGTACACAATGTAACTAATTCCGAGGATAGCATATAAAGAAAAGTAGATCCATCTGCTGATTGTTGGCATAAGTTCAACAAGAATATATATAATATTTACATATAAATTAATAAACAAAATCTCATTTAAACAACGGAGGGTTAGACATTTCTGCAAGATAATGATATGTGCTAATGAGTAAGTCCTGATATAGAGCTGGTATGTCTGTTTACGTTATATCAGTGCGGCAATAAAAAAGTTCTGCTGATTACTGTTTTCACCAATGCGTCATATATACGCCATATATACCTTCGCGATGGATATTACAATGTTTGTTTCTTGCAAACTCGAAAAAAGAAATGTGCTGATTATGAGAAAAAAAATCTAGAACTATGCAACTATGTCCTGGGGTCGTGCTCATTTAACTTCAGTATAAAATAGCAAATATTCAAGATCACTGATGCAGATTTTTTAACAATAAACATTATGACACCCAGCAGTGGTTGCTTGATTTCAGACTTGCAAAGTTAAGTATATTTTGTAAATTTTCATTTTTGTAATAAAACAATAAATGCATTAAATTGTAGGTTCTTGTTCACAAAAAAAGTACGTGCAACATACCCTATGCCTAAGCACGGTGCATTACATTTATCTACATTTCCATCACATTTGCGCGTAAAATTCATTACGTTTGTGTGCAGCTTTTCACTGACAGTAATTTCGTTTGCACGCATTCATGTTACAGATTAACACAGATAAATAATCTTCAAATGATTAGTTTAATGAATATTTCCTTTCGTTAGTGAAAGTTCTCTTCTTACCAACGATGTGGTGGAAGTGGGGTTTCTAGCAGGATAGGTGCATTTTATTATGCACAAGTCAAAACTGACACTAAGTCCTAGAAACATAAAAATTAGTTATATATATATATTTTTAAATACCACACCAAGCCCCTAGAAGCAGAAAACATTTCGTGCTGATATTTGTCTCTCTACATTTCTAGAATCAGACATATGTAAATGTTCTCAGTTACCATTTAGAAGGCTGTTGAATGAATAAAACCACTTATTCATAGCCCATTGCTTGTTAAATTCTACAATTTCAAGCATTCATAGCTTACTTGTCGAAAGTTTAAATAAATTAACTGTCATTTCATATCAAAACTAAACATTAACCTGACTTGTGCGTAAAATTCAATATACCTGTAATTACATATTAGAGCGGATTACTTCCAGAAGTTTGGTAGTACAAACCAGGTATCTATGTCTTAGCAACAGGACAAATATGCCCTCCTGTTTGAATGTCATATATTTTTTATTATTCAATTTCCAACAAGGGTCCAAAGTTCTCAAGCTTTCATTTGCAAATTGACTACACATTGTACCTGTTAACAAAGTTATAGCTATGCGTAGAAACTATTTTGTTTAATATATGAACTACTTTGTCGTATTATTTTTCTGACCGGGCCCGAATTAATGGTTCTATACCTTGAAAGTTGATCAGTTACTTTTACTTTCCTCTACAATATGCACAAGCATGCCTTACGCTTTAACGGGATTTCTCAGGATCTCTTAATATATATTTATTTAGAATTCAATATGCAATATATTTAATTTAAAATCATAGATATGTATTCAAATGAAAACCTTTCGGCATATTTTAATGAATTATCTTCATATTTACCAGTATTACCTGTGAAATGAATACGCGGAAAGTAATAAAATATTGCGCACGCGGAATAGTATAATCAAATTAATCCCCAAATGAACGCAAATGTAACGATAACCCTATGCCCAGTGATCATACAAAAGTTTTAGCTTATGAAAAAGAAATCAAACCTTTTAAACATTTTGTCGAACAAAAAAATGATCTAATACTTGTCTTGGGGTTTTATACGTAACAGGTTATTTATCTATTAGAATGAGGGAAAAGCAACACACATATGACCTCTGCTTGTAAAAATAACACATAGGGGTATAACTGCTGTTAAGGCTTATATCTCTAAAACTAAAGCAGTAAGACATGTAAGAGCAAAACTGAAATTGCCAAAATAATTTTAGTGATGATGACGTTAAGTTGGGGAAACTGCCCTTTACTAACGATTTTTACCCAGTTTTAACTTCATCAGAAACGCTTAATGCCAAAATGTGAGAGCCGACGACGTTAAAACCCGAAACACTTAAAGAGTTACATGACAAAAAAAAAGGACCTAAACATAGTAGCCAACTCCATGTAAGGTCAACTTAACCTACGGGAGTTGGAACCTTAGTTTCATAATAATTTCTAATTTTAGCAACGATGAATTTAAGAAAGGTTTGTTATAAATCATTTCCGTACGGAAGCACAGAATACTGAGATGATGGTACCTAAAAGTCCACCAGCAACGGTATCGACCTAGTACTTGAAAATGAAAATAACATTATATTTTTTATTCGTCCGAAGCGCTTTTCTTGGTTTCCTTTCACCAGGAACGCCCAAAGCCAAAATTGAAAGAAAGCCAAGGATGAATACGAAACACTTGAAGAGCTAGATGACAAAAAAGGACCTAAAATAATTGCCAAATCCATCCAAGTTCAACTTTGATTGAGGGAGTCAGAAACTTTCTTTCATAATAATTTCTGATTTCATAAACAAAGGATACAAGAAAGGTTGATTATAAATCATATCCGTATCGAGGCACTAACAACTGAGATGATGATACTGATTACTGAGCTAATAGATTAACTGTCATTCATACTGTTTGACCTTCAATGAAATAAAGTTTTTTTTAAAATACGCTTCAGCGTATGGTTTCAATGCATATAAATGTGAATTTCTATTACCACTACTAACCACTTGGTAGTTACAGGGCTTGGGAACTATTTGCCTCCAAAGGTAATGTTTTTGGCTAGCATTTTATAAATTTGATATTTTGTTAACATTCCTATATTTAAGGTAAGCAACTCTTTACATAAAACAAGGTTGTATCTCTTTGAGGTACATTGTACAAAGAACCTTTCTAGACTCACGGGGTTGTTGTGATAAGGTATTCTGTAGCGAATTGGGCGTATCGCATTTTATTATATCATTAGAACGGACTTTTTTAACATCCTGTTACATTCAATCCATATCCAAAGATTTATGCAGTGAACCTAATTTTAGTTTTTTATGCACTAAATATTCAACGAGATCTAGTAGAACTGAAAATGCAGCTTTGTTTAGTACCTGATTGATTTATTAATCATGTTGAAAGTAGTTTAATACATTAATCATAACAGTATACGTTGTGACATCGCTGGAAAATTAAAATAATACGAGAGTATTCACTAAGAAAAAAAAGTTATTTATACTAAATAAATATATTCTTATAAAGATCCTAGATGAAGTTGATAATGAAATAAGGAAACAATTTTAGCTAGTGTCGGTGTATTTTTATGCATTTAGTATCAAAAATCTTCTTTTGTGCAAAACCCAATGTTTTAAATTCGTCAAACAAAATATGTTTGTTTCTTCATTAATCTTTGGCAAAGTTAACAAGAGGAAAATAGGTGTCAATGCACAGACATAACTAGTGACGGTTTGAACGGTCTGTTTTTATTTTGACGCTCCCAAAATAATATAATTTTGCCTTCAAAAACTTTGTATCGACCTTACGTAAAGACGATTTATACAGAGGAAACACATGTTTAGCATGTTTAGCATTGTTTAATGCTATGGAAACCGTATCAAGAATTTCAATTTGTTTACACTGAAGTTGTTTGAAAGAAACAGCAACCAACACGGTTTTAGTTGGAACAGTGAATACCAACAACTATTGATAATTGTAAATCTCACTTTCTGATTAACTCATTTGCTCTATGTTTTTAAGTTCGTCCACTTTCTACATTTAGCTTTCAAAATATAATATAGTTAACGAATTTTCTCTTCATCTCCGGATTTAAAAAAAGTTTGATAGATCATAAACTTTATTATTTTACCTCAGTATGTTTTTTTTATATATATAAAAAAATGAAATATTTGTACTATTTTATTCTACAGACTATTTGCCAGTCAATAGTTTCAAAGACTTTTAACCCGGTTAAAAGTTTCGTAATTAGATTTCCGAACTTTTCCAACTTACTTTTCATTGGACAAAAATGACGTCATTTATCATTCGCGTTTCTCTGACCTTTTCGCATGGTAAGGTAAAACACTGAAATATCGAAAACAGGAAGTAAACATCAGACGATCAAAACATCATCATAGTATGGCAGAAACAGTTTTGCTTCATTAGAATCCGAAGATCTATCAAAAACTTAATGACAGAGATTCAAAAAATACAAAAAATGTTATTGGAGTGGCAAAACGGATAATCGGGGATTATTTACTTGAAAAGGACGGTGCATTCAAAACTATCGAAAACTTGGACCAGGCCAGTACAGAGGACGCTGTTAAGTTTCATGGGGAGGTGAGAAAAACGGATGGAACCTTATATGCTAAAAGATCCTCATCACTCTTAGATTCGGATTACAAAAAAACATGTATTGAAACCAGAAAAGAAGACATTATTAATAGTGAAATGTTCAATACTGCAAATGGCATGTTTAAGGCATGATGGTTCAGATGAAAAAAGAAGGAAAAGCTACTGTTAACCACAAGGAGCCTATATGTCCTGAAGACTTACAAAAATTGTATAAAGAACATTTTTCTATAAATACACCTGAGTCCTTACAAAAGAGAGCGTTTTTTAATATTTATATAATTTTGTAATTGAGGAAGGGAAAATATCCGTGATTTTCAAAGAGATGATTTTGAGATGAAAAAAGATGCAAAAGGGCTGCGATATGCTAGAATGAAGGTGGTGAGGCAGACCAAAAATCATAGAGGGATGATTTTACTGATGTTGATGAAAAGATGGTAGAAATTGATGTATGAAATTCCAGGTAATTTTTTATTGGCAATAGATAAATAAATAAAATTACAGCTGCTAAAACCTAGCTCTGGTGGTCCATTAAATGGCATTATTTTTTCCTGATGACATCATGTTTCATCCAGACATAAAAAATAATACCACACAGTTCAGCATGTTCAGTATATATACAAGAAATTTGTTTTGCATGCACACGTATAAAAATTACGGTTTTTATCCATCGCAATTATAGGTTTGAACGTTGTTTTCAATTTAGACTTGTATATATTTTTTCGTATGGGCTTGTATTATATTTGCCTTCGGGTGTATATGATCCGTTCATCATATTTTGACTCCTCAAAATTCAAGAGTCTATCCCAAATTGAGGTAAATTGTATGGCTTTCCAAATACCGTTTCGATTCCTAACATCACTGAAGAGACATTAATTGTCGAAATCTGGGTATGGTGTACAAAAACCTTTGCACCTTTTGTTTGCGTATATCATCTTTTCCGCAAGTTTATTGTTTTCTGTTTAGTATCAAACTTACAATTAAGATCCATTTATTACATCGGTGATCCATTTATTTGGCAATTGTTCCTATTTTCCATTGTCTGGATTTTCAATACAGAACATTAACAATTCTAATAAACATTTTCATTTCGAGAAGTGAGTAACTTCACTAAGTCAGTTATTATTCAATATGCTTCTTGTTATTTGTTTTGATGAAAATACAGTCAATAAACCATACAATGTGGCTTTCTATTTTAAGATACCACATGCATCAGGAAACAAAATTGGTGAAAATTGTCATGGTCCTGGAATACTACTGTACATGTACTTGTACAATGTATAAACAGTATGGTATATGTCTGCTAAATTCGGCATAATAGTACAAGTCTGCCATTGTCATTGTCATTGTCATTATCTTTATCTTTTTTAAGTCATGAATTATACACAAGGAACCATGTTTAAAAAACTTTTAATACACAAGAGCAGTTTAAAAGGCCTTCTTACATATATATATATGCAAGTAAATATAACTATTCCAAATGAATTGATGTGTCAGATGGTGTTTGAAGATTTCTTTAAAAGTTGTGTTGTTCAGTATAATAAAACACCTGATGACTGGGTATCAGGGTAATAGCATTTCCAGATAAATTTTACTGAAGTCATTCTGTCAAAAATTCTTTAAATGGGATTTTTTTTTTATCTCTTCTGTAATTCATCATATACAATATAAGAGGATACATGTCAAATTTGTTATTGATCTCATGTCTAGATGAACTTTGAAAAGATGCATCTTTAAAAAATGCCAAAAAGGAAATTAAATAACTTCACGTTTATAAACAAAAGACACGTATATAAAAATAACACAGGCCAGGATTGATTGAAACTATATCTTTTGTTAAGTCTGCATGAATATTTTGTATTGTGCCAAAAAATTAAACAAACTGAAGACGGGTAATTTTGCCCCCAACACCTAGAAAATGAGGGTAGGTTGGATATGGGCGGATATTGATTTGAAATCCACTTGCGGATCCCTCAGTGTAATGAAGTAATTTCATAGGAATTGAATAATGTATGTCTTTTTGTAAGTGTTCGTCTATCTATAAGATGTAATGTAAAACACCAAAAGTGGTAAAATGAATTAAATAACTCCTGTAACGAGTCGACTGACAGTGTTGGTCTCTTTTGCTTATTTGTAGATCGTTATGTGCTGATCACTGTTTCATAAAAATATCTGTATCTGCCAAATAAACCTCATTAATTGGTAAAATCATCCTTCAAGAGCAATAAATCCAATTCGAAGTCAACTAATTATTTCCGCCATGTTTTTGTTTATTTTATTGTTCTGGTATATTTCTTTATTATGAAATTTTCTTTCTAGCTATAATTGTTTTCAAGATCATAATGAACGATTTTATATTGACCTACTGATCATTTCCATTTAGCATAAATTATGCTCCTTCTGCTTTTCGTTTGAGATGTAAGTTAAACAAAAATGCAGTTTTACACCTATGTTCTATTTTTAGGAAAAGTGGCATGTTTGTTGAAGCAAAAAATCTTCAGATATGATTTTTGAAATATTATTTGAGTTTTGGCCCAGAGTATCGCTTTGGAGACATTAGTTGTCGAAGTGTTTGTGTGGTGCGACGGAGTTGTTGCCACTAGTATTATAGGTTTTAACAGAATACAGACCCACTGCTTCTCACAGTTGTAGTTTTCCAGTACCTTTCGATGAAAAGCTGATTTGATTCTTTTTAATGAACCAACTTATATATTAAATGTTTGATAACTTTCCTCATATATTAAACCTTCTAAAAACTGCCAATGATCATTTTCTGGACCCAGCTCATTTAACAATAAAAAATCCTTGCTGAACTTAAATTCTGAGAAGTTATTTCTTGATTAAAAATTATATGAAGGACAATTGACGTTATATCATTACAATATATAATGCAACAAAAGATTTCAAAACCAAACGATTACTAGCATGCTATATTATTAAAATATATAATGCAACAAAAGATTTCAAAACCAAACTATTACTAGCATGCCTGTTACTCATTTCACGCATTTTGTTCCGACAAAAGCAATGTTTATGACTGATGTTTATATTTACCTGTGCGATTGTTTGCGGAAAGCTTTGAAGCATAGAAAACAATTTATCAGTTATGTTTGGTAAGTCTTCCTCAAGGTCTTTCACTTTTTCTTCTGCAACTGTCATCCGTTTTTTCCCATTCTTTTAATCCAGTAATATTAAATAGTTACTGGTTTGTGAATGTTGGACATTTTGTAGAAGATCTTAATAAATTTAATTACACCTTATATACTAATATACCAATGCAATTAACATGGATGCGTTCAATATTTTGTGCAGTAGACAAAACGTAGGAGAGGCCTATCAATTTCAATTTGTGTGAATAGTTTTGGGAGAAAAATATAACGCCAGTCGATCCTCGGACCACATGCACAAAAAATTGTAAAAATATGTAGGGTTTTATCGCATAAGGAAAAGTTCAACCGACAAAGGCCATACATAAAAAAAATCAAGTTTGGTCTTTTTAAAGGCCGAATGTTTTTTTTTTTATTTATATTTTTTTTCATATTTAAACAACTTTTTACAGTTTAACGGCCACATGATTAACGTTTGCAAGAAAATAATTTATGGACCATTATATTATAAAAAATCAAAAGTATCACACATCGAACTAAATATATAGTTATAAAGAATATCTTGTTGGTAAGACATCGACTCACTACATCTTTCGCCAAACACAATTTGAAAATGATCATACTGGGACGAATTTATTTATGTGAACACATTCATGACGTCATGGGCACATCATATGTGGCATTTGCGTTCTAAAGTGAGTATATAAACATGATAAGCCTCTCCTTTTATCATTAACACTAAAATAATAATGAAACAATTAAAAAATATTCAAAGGTTCGAGTCATATGTACCTTTATTGAGTTATTTCCTTTCAAAACGATAGGTCATTATTTTGAAGACATAACCCGGACGACTCCAAGTTTCAATAAAAATGATTCAAGGCATACAATTGAAATTATGATCAGTGTCGGGTCATTATTTACCCCGATTATAATGCAAATTACAGTTTGTTTATATAATTTAAGAAATAATTCATGGCAGCCATAGATTTGTTTTTATTTAACCATGGGTTGATTGGGAATTAATGATTCAATTATTTTATTTCGAGCGTTAGCGACGGTTTAAAGTACAAACATTTTTGTTAACCGTGTATGCCCTATACACGCGATACTGTTTTTGCTGTTCCATTTTACCCGAACGTATAATAATATTAGAAATATTATCTTATTCAATGATAAATTAAAAAAAAACTCACATTTTTCACCTACAATTGTTATTTTTATACAATTTTATTACATTCTGAGGCGTACAAGAAGCCTGAAAACGGTTGATGTTTACATTTGACACCGGAAGCGTACATATGACGTCACCTTATTTAATTGCAAAAGACGATGAGATCACTTCGCTGAATTATTTAACACCGAAATAATTACTGAAATGGACTGATTTGTTTATTGTGCATTAGTATAGAGATAACCGTATTGTATTTGAAGTATGGCCTACCTCAAATATGGTTTTTCCGTCGCAAATTGGGTTTACCGGTCGTTTAAGTAAGGAAGCCGTAACGCGGAACAGCAAATTTTGTGTATCACTGCGTTTGCGCTCAAAGTAGATATACCATGATTATACTGGTTGACGATATATAGGTCGTGATTTTACAATTGATAGTAATCGTGTAGTATTCCAACAGAGGGTTTTCTATACAGTTTTCTATTTCAAATATTCCTTAAAAGTATAGGCAGAACAATCTATCTTGATTACTATACTTTAGATTGAAATACTAGTACCAGAACACGTCTTTAACGCACAATTTTGTGAGATGAAGTCATATAATATTCTATCCTGATTCTCAATTATTAAAGTAAAATGTATTTCAAGGCGAAAAAGAGGAAAAATCATTTTGAATAAGTTCCTTTTAAATTGACTGAAAAATAATTTGTTTTCCGCTGTAAAAATGTTACTAAACGAACAAGGAATTTCCCACTTTATTTTGATCGATAAAATGGAATACAGTCTCCTGAAAATCTTTGCAGACACAAAATAATTTCTAAAGGTATATAATCAGATACTGAATACTTGAAGGTTTTCTTGTCGTGTAACACACCTTGGGGTGCTATGATTGCTAGCAAGAATACCTCCTTATGGCCAGT
Source organism: Mytilus coruscus (assembly GCA_017311375.1). Lineage (NCBI taxonomy): Eukaryota > Metazoa > Mollusca > Bivalvia > Mytilida > Mytilidae > Mytilus > Mytilus coruscus. The sequence goes on along the minus strand of CM029598.1, from coordinate 72,801,042 downwards.
CTTTCATGTGAACAATCCCGGCGTCCTTCTCTGTGTTATAGGTTGCATTTCTGTAAATATAGACAATTCAATTTCCCATAGGAACCTCCTTTACGGTTAAAACTGTGTCACTTTTACTATGAACTTTCGTAAAAAATTATATCCTAGAATGGAAAGTTGATATGCACTACTTTTTTATTCTGAGGTCAAAACATAGGGCTGTGCGGCATATTTTCAACATTTATGTGCCCCGAACTTCTAAGAGTTTAAACTTATACTAAAATTTTGCACTACCCCTCCCTTCACTTCATGTCTTACTCAGAATTCAATTCCACCGCCTACCATGTGCATTTAACAATGGAACTGACTGTGAATGATCGTCTGTTTTCAGAGACAAAGAAGCTGTGAAATGGTTATTACCCCTTCACGATAAATATGTTGTTGTTCCTGCGGACAAAGCTTCAAATTATATTGTCTTTTGTATGTAAATCGTACTACTACGAGTAGGAATAAATTAACACTCATGTAATCCCACATACAAAATCACATTATTTGAAAAGGATGAGATTATGGCGAATCATAAGTTCTTTATAGCTTCAATGAACATTACATTGAACAGCAAATCTCAGGATTTACCTTGTTTGTATTGGATACCTAAGCTTTACAAAACTCTATTCAAACAACGGTACATTGCCGGCTCATCTGCATGTTCTACCAAGGGATTTTCCATTGGATTGACAAAAAATCTGTCCGCAGTGAAAAAGGGTCTTCAGAAATACTGAGAAACTGTTTACTCGCGTAGTGGTATTAACCATATATGGATTGTTAAAAACTCTAAAGAACTTCTGATAATTTTAAAATCTCGATCTTTCTCTGAAATTAGTTCTATGAAAACTTTTGATTTTTCAACCCTCTATACCACCATTTCCCATGTGCAATTGCAAAATCGTCTAAAAGAAATAATCCACAATGATTTTCAATAAAAAAAAAGGTAGCATACGCTATAAATTTATTACTTTGGGATACAATACGGCATATCATGTTAATAGTCAACAAAAGTTAAAACGTGCTACACAGTGAAACAAGTGATCAGTATGCTGGAGTTTCTTATTGAAAACATATTTGTTGAATTTTGAGGTAGACTTTTTCAACAAATTGTCGGCATTCCTATGGGAACGAACTGTGAGCCTCTTCTTGCCAACCTCTTCTTATTTTCATATGAGTCGGAGTTCCATCAGAAACTGGTCAAAAACAAAAAGATCAAAGAAGCTAGATCATTTAATTTCACATTCAGATATACTGATGATGTTTTTCATTAACAATCCAGACTTTTCTGATTGGGTTCCATTAATATATAATCCCCCAGAACTAGAAATTAAAGAAACAACAGACACGGGCTTCCTCTGCCTCATTTTTAGACTTATGCCTCGAATTTGACATAAGTGGTCATCTCAGTACCAGAATCTATGACAAACGAGACGATTTTATCAATTTCCCCCACCTTAGTAGTAATATACCAACTTCACATGCATATGGGATATACATTTCCCAACTCGTTCGGTATTCAGGAGCTTGCAGCTACTACTCAGACTTTATAAAACGTCACCATTGTCTGACAGAAAGTTGAGGAACCAAGGTTACGTCAAAGAACGTCTCGTCCTGTTTCTAAACAAATTCATCGGAAGATACCAAGACCTTGTTGATCAATATTTCGCTTCAATTTCACAAATGATACGTATTATAGATGCAATGAATCAACGCTTATCCATTGTATCTCTAACTTAAACAAGTGCGTTGATGTCTTTTCAAGATAAAAGCCTTTTCTTAATTAGAATGTATTGTAAGTGAATTTAAATAACCATGTTACCATGTTCAACGATGCATTAATAATCTAAGTTCATAATTAATTGGTTAGACAAATGACAAATATAACATTACACGCGTACGTCTGCCTTTAAATTAGCAGGCATCTGAATATCACCCGTAACTTACAAAATAAGACATATTCGAACTTATAATATATAATAAGTATGCTACTGAAAATTCTATCAAGATGCCTAAATCTAGGCACATCACGATTTACTTTCATAGGGATTTGCGAATAAATATTTGTAAAGATATGTAGTAAAACAGATAAAAGCATACTATAATTATAAAACAAAAATGGACAAATTGAATGTAATCATTTTCTTTTCAAATATGTTAAATAGCCAATAATAATGCAAAAATAAACGGGAAAACCCTCTGTTATTACAAAAATATCCACAGTAACATACAAAACAAGAAAAACGGAAAAATAGGGACAACAAAGAGAATACAGGGATTTGAATCTAAACCGAAAAATCTCCACACTTAACTTCACTTTTTAACTCATTCATCTTAACTATGATAACCTCTCGTCTACCAACTTGTACTATACAATTGTCTATTATTTATAGGTTAGACAATACTTGGTTATGTTTTATGAATATTTAAAGCCCGAGGCGTAGCATGATTAATAAAAGGATGTAAAACATATATGTAATGGTCATTTCAACAGGTGTAATGTAATAGCATTGAGATAGTTTTTTGAGAAAGTATAGGATAAAATGTTTAAAAATGGAGTTTTTTTCTGCTACAGGTAAAATTTAATACCTTTATATCTCAAATTCCGTCATTTTGAAAAGCACATAATGTTATAAAAATCACCTTTTTGAAAATTGTATATTTGTTTATTAATAAGTAAACTTAATAAATAAATAAAATCACTATCCTTCCAACATCAAATGCTTACTTTTTTATTGACGAATGTATTGGTTTTCACAAATTGCCTTTGCCTTATAAATTAACAGTCATTGTTTCTTACAAAACATTGACTTTAGGTCTCGTATAAAAATTAGATTATATATTATTTTAACTACACCTTTAACCCCTTATTTGTTATGTGTGTTCTATGTATGTATATTATATAACTTTTGCAATATTCAAAACTCAATTTAAGATGTCTTATAATTCTATTATCTTGGTTTCATTTAAAATAATTTGACAAACAACAGTACTCATGATTTTTTTTCTTTTGCTCTTTTCCTATGGAAACTATCTCAGGGGTTTGTAATACACTTCGTTAGTGCAGTCAGGAGTTCACTCTCATAATTAATCTACAATGAAAAGTCATTCCTGTATTGCATTTTATAGTGCATGGAAAGCAATGTACTATGAAAAATATAAGGCAAAAAACCGATTTTCCATTGGACGAGAAGGGGTGAGTATGATCTAAGAATACATAAAGGTTCCACCCCTATGTATCCGTTGTACCTATGTTTATCATATGTTCATTTATATATATAAAATAGACATTTAAATGGCAACCCATTGGTAGTCGAGAGGTTTTGTCGATTTGTTGAAGTCAGTCACAAATAACAGATTTCAAGGAAGGGTTCGATTCCCAGTGAAGACATGTAAAATAACAAAAATTAAAGGTAAGTTTTTAAATTAATTCCATTAGTGAACAAAATTCAGTAAATTAGCCAATTTAAACTTAATGAAATTAGGCACACAAAGGAAACAATTGAATTTAATTTGGTGAGTCCATTTGAGCGACAGATGTAGGAAGTATCTGTTAGTCTATGGAAAGGTATATACAATGAAATTTAGACCGAGGAACTTGCCCCGTACGCGTGCACTTAGTATATGTAAGATAATGATAATCCCTTTCTTCATGATTAAGTACGAGCGTTATCGAGTACTTATCATAAAGAAAGGGATTACCATTCTCTTACAAACTTAGAATATTGTAAAGGGCCCAAGATTCAAATGATCTTTTGATTGGTTGTATTTTAGAATCCGTTTCATTGTCAGTACAAGGTTATAATTAATGCATGATTTCCTTTTAGGCATTTTATTTCATTTATGGATTCGTTTTAGTGATGTAAGGACTTTCTTATAATTTTATTAATTATTTAATGAATTGTATTTTAGACGTTAGATGACACAAGAGTAAGAAGAAATGGTAGGAATTGTATAAGTTTCCTAATTGTTAGTATGAATGTTAATCATGTAATATTTTAGTGAGGAATTATCTTTTTGTTTACTTACAGTTCATATCAATAAATTCAGGATTTGAGTTACACCTAAATTTTATTTTACAGCCAATTGACGAGTCCAGCTCTTTACATCAATTATTACTTCATTATGTGAAGTTATTAACAAAAACTAAATGTTCAATAAAATGCTTTTTATATTTATTCAAAAGTTAAATTAAATTCCTGATTTTTGTCTTAATCTCATTGGAATATTGGAAATTACTGTTTTTACCAGCAGCGAATCTAGTTATCTGAGTTTTGCTAAGCATAATAGCTAAAGATTTAGGTTATATTTAATCTTAAAACGTTTTTTTTTTTTTGCAATGCTTTAATATTGTTTAAATTTTTTAGTAAATTTGAATATTCTTATAATACCATTTATGGTACCAATTTTAGGTCACTTGTAAAATTCAACTATTCAACTTACTTATTTAGATTTTGTTGTTTGTTCTAAAATTAAACTTTTAGTCAGTTTCAATCACAAATCCTTTCAAGCTGATAAATGTGCTTCGGGGCATTTGTAACTCTCTAATACTTTAATATAAACTCTTTGTTTTGAACTGTAAATAGGCCTAAACAATAAGACAATCCCTTACTAAGAACATGATATACTTTCAATCTTCACAATTTAGAAACACCAAATCTTAAAATTTCATTGGCTGAGAGCACTTTGCTATATTCTAAATTTCATAATATGTACCTTTCCATAGACTATCCAATTTAGCACATATTTATAACTCGAGTTATCTTTTAATTGGTATATGGATAGTTAATTTTGACTGACTTCTTGTTTCACAGGTGTATGTAAAACGGATTTCATTATCTAAGTTTTATGTTTTGTAAAATTTATTCACTAGTTTATTATTAATTCGATTTGTAAAGTGATTTTCCAGATCACGAGTTAACTAAAATATGTTCTTTAATCCAGAATGGAAAGATGGTAGCTGCAAGTGTAAGTATGTTTATTACGATAAAGAGATGTCTACTTTTTTACAAGGTAAACTGACACAATAAATCTGCGTTTTTCATGTTCAATTTCACAGTAAAACTAAAATATGTTAAACTGAAAAATACAGATAAATATGACTAACAGATAGTCATGCCGATAGGCAATTAAAAAAGCGAGAAGCAATAGATCAATTATAAGATTGCAGGTTTGGTTTTTTATATTTCAAAGTATAAACCAAAAGCTTTATCAGAATATAGATATTGGTGGCACATTCCTTTCGGCCATCACGGTTTTTCAATTCATGATGAACCCTTTCATCATGAATTGAAAAATCCGTAAGAACGTCAAAATCATCATCATCATCATCATCATCATCATGAAGTTGCTTGAATTTCCCTTCACAATGTTTCATAGAACATACATTTTTGTGTATAATCATATTAATGTTACTGCATGGATGATAAAATTGAGAATGGAAATGGGGAATGTGTCAAAGAGACAACAACCCGACCAAAGAGCAAAAAAACAGCCGAATGCCACCAATGGGTCTTCAACACAGTGAGAAAATCCCGCACCCGAGGCGGGCTTCAGCTGGCTCCTAAACAAAAATGTGTACTAGTTCAGTGTAAATGGACGTCATACTAAACTCCAAAACATATAATTGAACTAAAATAAACAAATATGCAAGACTAACAAAGGCCAGAGGCTCCTGACTTGGGACAGGCGCAAAAATGCGGCGGGTTAAACATGTTTTGTGAGATCTTAACCCTCCCCCTACGCCTCTAGACAATGTAGATTAAACAAACACACAGCAATACGCACAGTAAAACTCAGTTTCAAAGAAGTCCGAGTCCGATGTCTGAATAGGTAACAAAAGAAACTAAGCAAAATGACAATGATACATAAGATACCAAAGGACTACTAGCAGTTACTGATATGCCAGCTCCAGACCTCAATTAAACTGATTTAAAGATTAATTCATCATATGAAAATCAAGCATAATCCCTCCCGTTAGGGGTTTAGTATCATACAATCATAAAATATATGAGAAGAACATAACCCGTATCATGTCAACAACTGGTTTTAGAAAAAAAGTGTTTATTTCTGATGCAATGACCCTATGAGTGAATCAATATTAATACCAAAATATGCCATATTTAATTACCTGACAACAGTATTGCAACTATATCCCTTCTAAATTAGTCTGTTTAAAGGTTTGGTTAGCTTTTGAGGTGAATGCCGACATTTTTGTGCTTTGTAAAGAATAATAGCATAAAAGATTGGACGTGAAATACCTGAACGTATCCGATGTCTGCATGTTGATTTATATTTACGAAATCAATGATTTCCTTGTACCGATGACAAAATTTAGTAAATGTTTTGACTAGTTTGTGATATCGAAAACCCTGGTGTAATAATTTTTCAGTAATACAGGAGATTTCTTTCGTTAAAATAAATACGTTGTTACATACACGATCAAATCGAACAAGTTGAGATATATTAACACCATAAGATGGTGACAAGGGAACGTCACCATCTAAAAATGGATAATAAACAATAGGAAAAGAAAAAAATCATCATATTCTTTATATATATATATAAATGATAGACACTTGTATGTTCAAAAATATTTTTAAAAACCAAAGATTTTAATAGCAGGAAATATAAAAATCAATGTGAAAACTAATTACAAACACTTTTTTTAATTTGGGACACAAAATTTTATACCAAAATAGCCAGTGGAACTTTTTGTTTTAATATCTTGATTACGATACGATGAAATATTTTTGTGGTGGTCATTCATGCAAAGTGACTTAGTTCAAAGGAAAAGTATGTACTATGAAAATAAGAAGACAAATTCAAGCAATATGATTGGAAGATCAGTTGTAAGTATGTGCTAAGCGTTGATCCTAGTAAAATATTCCACTGTAAATGAATAGGCTGACGTCTCGACAATGTTTTAAATGATAGTCTTGAAGTATAGATTCTAGGTACTGACATTGTTCATCAACTAAATTACGTGTTATAGTGTTCTTTTGTTTGTCTTTGTAAATAATTAACATTTACGGTTGTCCATTTTTTGGTGATATCCTTTTGGCGTGGCTCGGTATTTATATATCCCGCCATTGTGTTATTGTGCTATGGTCATTTTTTTTTTATTCTTGTCTTTTATTTTTACTAATGTTCTTTGTTTATATACCATTTTAATTTTCTTTATTGACATATTTGTTTGTTGTTATAGTGATTAAGATTATAACTCAATGTTGACTGTTGTACCCCTATTTATGACATGTTTACTTATTATGTCTTTTTGTTTTGTTAACACATTGTTGTCAATATAATGGAATTTTATGCAGCTGTCATACAAGTGAGAGGTCTAGCTAGCTATAAAATCAGGTTTAATCTATCATGTTCTACATATGAAAATGCCTGTACCAAGTCAGGAATACGACAGTTGTTTTTCGTTCGTTTGATGTGTTTGAGCTTTTGATTTTGCCATTTGATAAAGGACTCTCCGTTTTGAATTTTCCCTGGAGTTTTGTATTTTTGTTAATTTACCTTTTTTTATAATATTGAGGAAAATCCATTTGCTATTTCCTGGCTTTCAATACTTTGTCAATCCCATACCAATATCCGCAAAATATTGCACCTCTTTTTTATTCACCTTTCGTTTGTTTCGAAAACGTTCATTTTCAGTTGAAATAAAATGAAAAAATTAAAATGCAAAAAACTTTAAAATCAAACCGCACGAAAGAAAGTTCACGGTGTTTGTATAGTGAGATCAGCTTTTCGCTTAAATAGATTATCGAAAATAAAGATGAACGTATAAATCTTGTGCTTAAATTGACAATATATATATATCAACGTCAACATGGCCACATGAAGTTTTGAATTTTTCGCTAAACTGTCCGTACAAAATCACTCATTTTACAAATTCACTGTAACATATATTAACCACGTACACGTGATGTGATAACCAACTTTAGGACTTGAGAACCGTTCCTTTGGTAATTTATAATATATACAATAGGAATTTACTGTCATATTTCCAGAGAATATTACATATTATTACATTATTGAATTTGAGGTATGTTTTTCTTTAAATGTAAACTTTACAACTTCTACGAAAACAATGCATCAATAAAGCATAAAATTAACTTCAGAAATTCGTCCGATTCGGTATTGTAGGTTATTCTTCTGTAAATATAGACAATGCATTTTCCCATAGGAACTCTTTTTACGGCTAAAACTGTGCCACTTTTACTATGAAGTTTCGTAAAAAATTATATCCTAGAACGGAAAGTTCATGTGCACTTTTTTTTCAAAGGTCAAAATATAGGGTTGTGCGGCTCGAACTTCTAAGAGTTTAAACTTATTCTAAAATTCTGTACTACCCCTCACTCCACTTTGGGTCTTCCTCAGAATTCTATTTAGCCGCTATTCATGTGTATTTATACTAGTAACATTCCCAAATTATGTCTCTACGAGATGAAACATAGAGATAATTTCCGGAAACCAGTAGGTAATCAAAGCAAAATATCTATGAATATTATGTATCTCCCCAAAAGAGGTGAGGTTTGTGAAACAGCTGTTTTTACAAAGTGCAACCTGTAGATCTTGTCTTGTTTTAACAAGCGATTTTCCAATATCTTCCTTTAACTGCAATATCACTCGTTCGTACGATATACATATATAGCCATCATACAAATAAAGAATTGAGAAATAAAGGTGGGTTTATCAAACAGTTTTTTCAAAACCAGCTTGATATGTATATAAATAACTTCTTATAACCATTGTTTTCTTTTGTTTATTAGATATCGCACACTGATTATCTCCATTACCTGGCGTTTTCTGTTTATTTTCGACTTATGAGTTTGAATGTAACTTTTGTATATTTCGGCTCTTTATTACACTAACTGTAGCTAATGTTTATGTCGTAGAATGTGAATCTCTTTCTTCATGATAAGGTATGAGCGTTAGTGTTAGTTGCAACATGTGATACGAATTTCTTTGTTCGAAGGGGTACGGTGCTACTTATTATAATTATTCTCATCTAGAATGTTTAAAATACGATGTATGGTGATATCTCATTCAAAATACATAGAAGAGGCCTTCGGTCTTTGAATTTGAGGTCCTTACCTTATGATCTCTAAATTGAGGCGAAGGTCATAGGTACTCTTGACGTTCTAAATTTTGACCGTTGTTATAGCTTCATATTGATAAAAGATAGAGCCGTAATGTCTTTAACATTAAAAAGGAAGATAAAAAAAAAAACCTGGAAATGCCAAGCGGTTGTGACCATGTTTAAACCGGAAGTAGCGATATTTGCACTAATGTCATAGAAAAGTACCTAGAACAATATATTTTTGGAACCAGTGTGAAGTGACCTAAAATTTAGGAAATAATTTAGGAATGAAAAAAGATTAAGTAATACGCCAATTTTTGAATTTAAAACAAAATTCCAGGTGGCGGTATGACGTAAATACTACACGGAAGTCATTAGGAATGAAATTATACATTCGGTGAAGATTGAATTGACGTTGAGTTTTATATCCACATATATCGCATGACTGTAAACATTTTGTGTCTAATTCTATTGAAATAGCCAATATTTCATTAAGTCAAATATATATGAATACCGCCTCTTTTGTTTTGTTCCCATTCTTCTCATTTCATTGTATAACAATAAACTGTTTCCTCAGGTATGTGGATCCTCAATTTCTCGCTTGATACGGTTTTTTAAATTATAAGTTACTACTTATGATAGACATTCAGAAAAGTTTAACACTATATCCCAGTTTAACTCAACTCCGGTGGTGTTTTTAATACCTTAAAGTTTAGGCATGTTTGCATATATTGTTTTGTCATAGTCCTTCTATTGAGCTCGTAATATTTTGAAAATTTTGCTGTGCTCTTTTTCTTTTTATTTTCATTTTAAAATTTCATAGAAGTTGACTCAGTATCATATATATTATCGAGACGCCTGCATTAATTGAGTTCATTCGATCGAACAACTTGTTGAAGTTTGTTTTTATATCTTATATAGCTTCAATTATTTGCATCATGTCATTCCACACTTTCATCTTTGCACAGGTGGATCAAATTTCCAAAATGATGCTCATATGTTTCATAATAAACAATTACATTTTCTTAAAAAAACACAACAGGAAAAATTTACAGACAGAATCTTGTTCATTATACTGTTGGGTTTAATCATGAATAATATAATGAGGAATGACTACATATGATTGGAGTATTGAAATACTATGAGAAATAACGTGAAAATATTGAACAATACTTTCTCCTTTAATAATCAAACAATTTAAAATATTACAGAATTCTACGAATCATCATCGATGTCTTTTTTATTGTCATCAAATAGGAATCTCGCTGATGGTACCAGTAAATCCCTCCGTAGTTGGAGAACTTTTCTCTAAAATACTTTCTATTAAGATTTGCATTCGTACAGTCTTCTTTAACAAACCACCATGCGCCTTCTTCCTTAAGTGCACAGTTTGTATGAGAATAAAACATATTGTTCTTATCCTTTGTTGTAAATGGCTCATTATTGGTGCTCTCTAAACCATTACCTGTATAAGATAGATTCTCAGCTGAGCTTAGAAAGGAATATCATAAAACAGGTATTTCTAAATTGTTTGTCTTGAAGATTAAACACATTTTTAAATATTAAAGTTCATTCAGTTTCAATTTACACTTGTTTAATGACCTGATATAAACCGACGAACATCTTCCATTTTTGTGAGTGTCCTAACCAAGTCGAAACCCGAATAATTGGAAAATATATGACCACAAAATAATGCTAACTGTACATATTTTCTTCTAACATTACTGTTTTAATAAAGTAAATTGAATTTTATCCCGATGTTCAGCTAATTAAATTTGTAGAGAACAAATAGTAATTTCAAGTCTTTTGACAACTTCTGTAAAAAAGGAGATTAGACAAGAACGTCCTTGAACCACATGTTTTGAAGTAAAATTAATGTTATTTCGCAATTTACCATTCAGGGACCACTAACATTTACTCAAAATAATAGGTTTTATTTTCATTGTTGAAGGTCAAACTATGTCATTTGGTAGCATATATCCACGTCTGTAAGTCTCTGGTTGATAGTGGTCTCAATGGCAAAGAGATAAATTCGCCTTACTTTGTAAGGTTATTTACAAACCTTTCCAAAATTGTCCGTTTATAAATTATGAAATTATAAAGATACTAAGGTTTCAACTCCCTCAAGCAAAGTTGACCTTAGATTGATTTGGCTAGTTTTTAGGTTTATTTTCTTGGCTTTAATATATATTCGGCTTTGAGCGTTCTTGATGAAGGTAAATCAAGAAAAGCTCTTCGGACGCATGAAATTATTCAACGTGTTGTTTTCATTTTTTATGTGACAGGTATTTATATTCAGTTTCGAATCAATTGCTCTTTAGCTCACCGGACCAAACCGGTCAAGTGACCTATTCTGGTCAATTGGCGTCCATCGTCCTTCGGGTAACTTTTACATTTTTTTTTGTTCTGCAACTTCTGGGCAAATTAGAACCACACAGGAACAAAAGCATCATTGGGGTATCGAAGACCACGCCTGCCAACCAACATGGCTGGCATGGCTAAACGCAGAACATATGGTTTAAATGTAAGTTGTCTATTTTCCTGAAAATCGACATAGATTGAGAAAGTCAGATTGGTACAAAAATGTTCAGAATGTTGAGGCCTACCTTCGACCGTTTACTTTAAAATTGTCAGACGAATTCTTATAGGAGCTATTATCCTTCAATAAAGAAATTTAACATTTTTCATTTTCGACTTTTATCTCCAAACATTAATAAATAGAAAGACAATGTAAATAGCAAAACGGAAGAAGATAAGATGTATAAATAAGTCAAATGGCCGAAATCGTCATTTGACTCTTAATTTCACCTGTTGTTTTGTAACTTGAAAACTATGATAGATAGATACTAAAAATAGCTAAATATCTGCAGGATAAGATCTTCTAATATGTAAACATAGCCAAAATTGTCAGTCAAACCTAGTAGGAGTTGTTGCTCTATTCGTGTATTATGGCGAAATCTTTGGTGAATCAAAGAAAACATTTATCAGCAAAAAGGATCAGCAAAACAAGATCTACAAATACATCAATATAGCTGAAACTGTAGATCGACACTTTATAGGAATTATTGCCCTCAAATGAAGATTTTACCGTTTTTCATTTTGGGCAAAAATGAAAGAAGATAAAGAGACACGCAAGACGCGATCAACAAAAACGATTTTAGCCATGATTTATATTTTAGTCTGCAACGTTGAAAATTGTCGATTGTTGAAAATGCACATAGATCCAGGTAACCGACAAAGGTTCTATCGAGCCTTTTGTTTAATTCTTTATTGAAAGTTGATAAAATCAAATTTTGGAATGACATCGCCGATGAAATTAAAGATTTGTATAGTTGTACCTGATGCTACTCCACTAAGCATGACATATGTATTAGCAAAGTTAAGTGGCGAAGGTTTTTCGGAATTATATGGCAAGGAAGAGTGGTGTCTTTCATCGAACACCAATTAAGTTTAGTAATCATATGCCAAAAATTGTGAAATCGAAAAGACGGAGATACAAATTTTATCTTGAAAGAAGCAAATATATTACTTATCGGCGTCGGGTGTATCATCACAATATTCAACTTTTAAATACGTTTATGCTTACATTATACATAACATTATTGGCCGAAAACACTTTTATTTGACTAGCAATAGAAGATGTTTTAAGGCCTCGAGTCTTTTTTACTCCTTTGCAACATTGGATTTGTTATAAATCTCAATCAAAATTTGACTTCTCGTTTTCTTGTTTAAACTTGAATATTTCTTGTCATATCAAGCAGTTCAAAAATATGAATCCAGAATATATGTAGAACAATATCTACGGAAGCTGTAAATATTTCTGTGGACACCGATTATTCTCTTTCAATTGCAGAACTATCCCTCTATTGTTCGATTGAATGGTGGACTGTTGCTTGTTTAACGTCCGTTGGTAAATATTTCATATATATTCAGGACGGAAAACCACAAGAAATCAATACAATGGGTAGGTTCGGCAAAATAGATACACTACGAGGAAGTACAGGAATGAAATGGAGTCTACGAACCCCTGCACAAGTTGTTGCAATGTTTCTTTAACGTAAACAGAAAATGACATCTACCACTACACGATGAAGCAAATTAACTGTCCCTTTTCCGATCGGACGTGGCTTCGAAAGTATATTTATTTAGCCCAATCAATGTATGTTATGTACAAATTTTATTCATTTTAAATTATAAAAAAAAAAAAAAAACACGTACCGTTACTTTGACAATTTTGGAGTTGCCTTAAAAAATAAATAATTCTATAAGTATATTGAAGAAATTTACCCCAGGCAAATGACATTTGTATGAACATTTACTATATTTAAATATTTCTGTTTCACTAGGTAAAATCTCATAAAATATACAGGCTAATTGGTACATACATACACCAATTCATGGTACACCAGACGCGCATTTCGTGTTCATAAGATTCAACAGTAGTGCTGAATAAAATCACTTGGTAGTCCATATCAAATACGATGATGAAGAGCTTTCAAAATCGAAGAACTCTATACTAACATTTTCGACAATAGAGACGATATTTAGTTTCCTATTGTTACTTTTTTCATTTTAGAACGAGATGTTTTATTGATATTTACTACAAATAAATCACAAACTACATCAATAACTACTTTACAATAACATAACATTTTTTTTTTATTTCCTGTTTTCTTGATTTTTGTACGAAAAACCTGTATTTCTCTTTTACTGCTTGTATCACGTCATATGTTGACTATTGTTGGTGATATTGGAGACATTTACCTCAAAATTTAGCCCAAAGGTATTCATGTTCCAATTAGTAAACGTTTTTCACATTATGAAAATTAAATGATTAATTATTGCTTGATTTTTATTTTAGCAAGGGTTATACTGTCGGGATGGGAGAAGTTAAAGGGTGACCACATTTCTTTACCCCACCTAACTCTTGGAATGCTGATAATTGATAATTTAAATATCGGGTTAATGCTAAATTGTTTTATGCAATATATAATCCTAACTAATAGTTAAACATAAATACATGTTTGTATGATTTTGTATAATGAATATTGTTTGCTGCTGGGTAACTGTCTTAGTATATACAAAAAAAAAAAAAATGCGGGGATAACGCGCTACACAGATATACACGAGTTCAATAACAAATGTATTATGCTTATGAAAAACTGAAACGAATTAATTATAACTGGTCGCATGAGATCATTTCTACAAAATATGATACGAATCATAACATTTTCTCTAAAAACGATTAAGTGTAACTTTTATGTTTATAATATAATTAATGAAATTGTAATTGAAGATTCAGTTCTTTAGAAACAATTAATAACTCCATAGTTCTTACAGCTTTATTATATGGTCTTCTGCTTTTCAAATCAGCACAAATTGTTTAGCTCAGGCAGTTGTTAAAAGTAACATATCCAATACTAGTGCACAGAAAGTTTTTGTTTTCAGTTTTTAAGAACCTCCCTTTGAGGCGCATTCGGGATATTAACCCAATGTATATGAAATACAACCAACAATATGAACGTGTAGAAAAGCATAATTTCATATCAGCAGGATATCTACCTTTAGATTTGTTGATGAGTACTAGTAATAATATTGCAAATAATGATTTTTGTACTTAGTTGTATATTATTAAACCGTTATTTAAGAACTGAGTGATTTCCTTAACTGATTTTTGATGCCAAACACGCGTCTGGCGTACCAAATAATAAGCCTGTATCGATTCCACTGCTGGTGGGCGGTATTCAATCCCAGTAGTGTGCACTCTTATGTTGACATGAAATACTATTGATACGGTCATTTTCCGTAGATTTACTGTTTACCAAAGATTGAATTATTCAGCAGAATATGGTTCTTCTACCTACACCTTTTTGAGAAGTTTGGTTTCCCATGTTCTTTAGCGTTATATTTAATTTGGCCTTCCAACTGTTCTGATTCGAGCGTCTCTGATGAGTCTGGTATAAAAATAAAATTAGTGTCTGACATGAATATTATAAAACCTGACATTTGTCAGTTTTTAAACCGCTCTTTCGATAACAATGTTAGTGGACCCCGCGGTTATCACCAGCCTACCGGCCAGAACTCTCAGACATGACAAACTTCTATCATTGATACGGCCTCGGTAAACTATTTTACTAAATTTTACAATACGGTTGTTCTACCCAGTCATAGGTGGCCTAATCCAAATTTGGCACACCTTTTTTGAATTTTTGTTTTGCAATGATCTTCAATTGTGTATTTGATTTTACCTTCCGACTTTAATGACTCGAGCACCACTTATGAATCTTTTGTAAAATAATCGCGCGCCTGGTTTAACCTATTATAGACACATGGACTCCCCTTTTTATTAATGGGTTTTGGATGACCAACGACCATAAGACAGTTTTTTTGTACCATTTACTTCTTTGGCTTCTGAACTCAACTTAAGGAGCGTCCGACAGTCATCCGTTATATGAGCGAAGCCATGTTTGCTTCAGTAAAACATACAAAAAATATTCTGAATTATGCTGCAAGATACCATTTTTTGTCTACAAATGATCTGAGCAATCATATAAGGGCTCAACTGCTATCCACCTACTAAGAAAATTGACACGTTTGTGTGATATTCTGGATCAATTTTGGTTATTGAT
Source organism: Mytilus coruscus (assembly GCA_017311375.1). Taxonomy (NCBI): domain Eukaryota; kingdom Metazoa; phylum Mollusca; class Bivalvia; order Mytilida; family Mytilidae; genus Mytilus; species Mytilus coruscus. The sequence goes on along the minus strand of CM029598.1, from coordinate 72,785,298 downwards.
ACTTTCGCTCCAAAATTTGACCTTTTCAGCAAAAACAAAATTGACAAAAATGTATACACAATAAATTAAAGGACCAAATGCTACCAAACTTCTGTTTCAATCAAAGGGACTAGCAAAATATATTTAAATTTCAATATAATGCATGTTAATCTTACCAGCAGTCCCGCTATATTCTCCAATAGACAGTTTATAATTAGATATTGCATTGCCTATTTTAAAAAAGTCATATCTCGCAAATGCTCTATTATTCTCTTCGTCTTCTAACAATATCAACAATTCATATCTACCTTGACCGGTAATAGCATTAAGCTTACTATTTCCTGAAACAAATATTCAAAATTGTAAAAAGGAAGTGCATAACCACGACACAGAAACTACTTCCTGTTCCACTTATCACATATGCATGTAGAACTTGATAGACACTCCGAAAACCACTTTCCTGTACAAATGTCAGTCTGTTTTGTAGATACCCTTAACCTTAACTTTGATGTGATGATCTCTAAATCAATATGAATGTTCTCAGAATATATATCAAAGTAAGATTGAAAGCTCATGTGATCATTATAGTTTAGTTTCGACAAATAAAATTTACTGACGGACTTACTAACGATTCAAACACTATAAACAACGCTACTTCGTAAGGTGGTTTATAACACTAAAGTATATGAAATATCAAGATACAACATATAGTGTGAATTGAAAATACAAACCTAACCAAAATTCTTTTCGAATATCTCCGAATCCATATTCATATTCAATCCATCCGCGATTGAAGTCCTCCTCACCAGTTTCTCTGTGTTGAAAAACCTTCATTAAATTATAAATATAGACTAGTATTATATATATACCAATTACACTCCTCGAACATAATCAAAATAAATATTCAGCCTGTTATTTCTGAACAGCTTACCTGACTATCATGATTTGTATCTACTGAATGTACTGTCGTATGTAACAGATACGCATATAATTTCAGCTACATATCTACGAGGCCAACGTTCAATTTCGCGTAGTTGAACGGTTTTATTAGTTTAAACCGAACGATCGAAACAATCTTTTAAAATGTATTTGATAAAAAAACCATAAGAACTATTCGGGTGATGTTTGGTCTAAATTAATTCTACGGATCATGTGGGATATTTAACATAATTCTAATGTCATACATGTATGTATAGACAACTTAGAAAAATGTTCTTGTTATTGCTCAAATCGGCAGCTTTCTATCGAGATCTTTGAAGTTAAACACACGATCAAAAGAGTATATTGTTATACTGAAATTTAATTGTCCTGACATAATCGGAATTGTTTTTATATTTACTCGTATCTAAAAAAAACTAATATTATGTAAGCAGGATTTACAGGCTGTACTTTGAGCCATTGATAACTTATATTATTCCTGATATTATTTATCGGTTAACGCAATACACGTTATAGCATGCCATGCTCTCATAAGGGTTGCAAATAAATTTCAGGATGCCAATTTTCGTTACATGTCAGAAATGTGCGACGAACTTTCGTTGGACGAACAAAGGTAAAGCAGTATACCTTATACCAAGCAATGGGGTATAATCGGCTTACATATATTCGGCTTTGAGGTTTCCCGATGTAGGTAAATCCAGAAAAGCGCTTCGGACGCATGAAAATTATTAACGTGTTGTTTTCATTTTTTATGTGACAGGTATTTATATTCAGTTTCGAATCAATTACTCTTTAGCTCTCCGGACCAAACGGTCAAGTGACCTATTCTCGTCAATTGGCGTCCATCGTCCTTCGGGTAACTTTTACAATTTTTTTGTTCTGCAAACTTCTGGGCAAATTGGAACCACACATGAACAAATGCATTATTGGGGCATCTAAGAACACGCCTGCCAACCAACAAGGCTGGCAGGGCTAAACGCAGAACATATGGTTTAAACATAATCTGTCTTTTATCCTGAATATCGATATAGATTGAGAAAGTCCACCACAACCTATGTTAAGCATGTTGCGGCCACCTGCGACCGTTTACTTTAAAATTGTCAGACGAATTCCTATAGGAGTTATTATCCTTCAATAAAGCAATTTAACATTTTTTCATTTTTACTTTTATCTCCAAATTCAATAAATAGAAAGAGAATGTAAATAGCAAAACGGATCAAGAAGATAAGATGTATAAATAAGTCAAATGGCCGAAATTTTCATTTGACTCTTAATTTCACCTGTTGTAGGCTGTTTTACCCAGTCATAGGTGGCCTTATCCAAATCTGGCACACCTTTTTTGAAATTTTGTTTTGCAATGATCTTCAATTTTGTATTTGATTTTACCTTCCGACTTTAATGACTCGAGCACCACTTATAAATCTTTTGTAAATTAAAACTGGTTTAACAAACTAGACACATGGACTTATTTAATTAATGCATATGTTTGACTACGAACCTTAAATGGAATGTTTATATGGCCTGAACTAGAGCGTCCGACATCAAAAGCAGTAATTCAATAAAACATTCAAAAAAATATTCTGAATTATGCTGCAAGATACCATTTGTTGTCCACTTTCGCTTCAAAATTTGACCTTTTCAGCAAAAACAAAATTGACAAAAAAATGAACCACAATAATTTAAAGCACCAAATGCTACCAAACTTCTGTTTCAACCAAAGATTGGGGACTAGCAAAATATATTTAAATTTCAAGATAATACATGTTAATCTTACCAGCAGTCCCGCTATATTCTCCAATAGACAGTTTATAATTAGATATTGCATTGCCTATTTTAAAAAGTCATATCTCGCAAATGCTCTTTTATTCATTTCGTCTTCTAACAATATCAACAATTCATTTCTAATCTTAAAACTCTATTTCCTGAAACAAATATTCAAAAGAGTAAAAGGAATGATATACGACACAGAAACTAATTCCTTTACTTATCAATTGTATTAGAACTTGATAGACACTCGAAAACCTCTCTCCTGTACAAATGTCAGTCTGTTTTGTACATACCCTTAACTTTAATTTTGATAACAGATGATCTCGAGATCAATATGAATGTTCTCAGAAATATATCTGTAAGATGAAAGCTCATGTGATCATTATAGTTAAGTTTCGACAAATAAAAATTACTGACGATTTAAAACTATAAAAACGCTGTGAAACGTGGTTTATAATACTAAAGTATATAAAATATCAAGATACAACAGATAGTGTGAATTGAAAATACAAACCTAACCAAAATTCTTTTCGAATATCTCCGAATCCATATTCATATTCAATCCATCCGCGATTGAAGTCTTCCTCACCAGTTTCTCTGTGTTGAAAAACCTTCAGGAAATTATAAATATATACTAGTATTATATATAAACCAATTAGACTCCTCGAACATAATCAAAATAATCATTCAGCCTGTTATTTCTGAACAGCTTTTCTGACTATCATGATTTGTCTCTACTGAATGTACTGTCGTATGTAACAGATACGCATATAATTTCAGCTACATATCTACGAGGCCAACGTTCAATTTCGCGTAGTTGAACAGTTTTAATATATTTAAACCGAACAATCGAAACAATCTTTTAAAATGTATTAGATAAAAAAAAAAAAAACAAAAAAAAAAAACACAAGAACTATTCGGGTGATGTTTGGTCTAAATTAACTCTACGGATCATGTGGGATATTTAACATGATTCTAATGTAATACATGTATGTATAGAAAACTTAGAAAATGTTCTTGTTATTGCTCAAATCGACAGCTTTCTAGCGAGATCTTTGAAGTTAAACACACGATCAAAAGAGTATATTGTTATACGGAAATGTAATTGCCCTGAGATATATTTACTCGTATCTAAAAAAAAACTAATATTATGTAAGCAGGCTGTACTTTGAGCCATTGATAACTTATATTATTCCTGATATTATTTATCAGTTAACACAACACACGTTATAGCATGCCATGCTCTCATGAGGGTTGCAAATAAATTTCAGGATGCCCACTTTCGTTACATATCAGAAATGTGCGACGAACTTTCGTTGGACGAACAAAGGTAAAGTAGTATACCTTATCCCAAGCAATTGGGTATAACAAATACTAAAGAACAATTCGGTTTTAAATTTCTGTAAAAGTATGCAACTATTTGTATTTCATGTAAAAAAGGCACATTAAAACGCAAACGAAACTTACAGCATAAACATAATCTGCTGAAACAATATACATATGCTTAGGTCCTGAATAACATGATACATGTATTCAGTTTAACCCCGCCGCATTTTTGCGCCTGTCCCAAGTCAGGAGCCTCTGGCCTTTGTTAGTCTTGTATTATTTTTACTTTTAGTTTCTTGTGTATAATTTGGAGTTTAGTATGACGTCCATTATCACTGAATATATTTGTTTAGGGCCAGCTTAAGGACGCCTCCGGGTGCGGGAATTTTCGCTGTATTGAAGACCTATTGGTGACCTTCTGTTGTTGTCAGTTCTGTGGTCGGGTTGTTGTCTCTTTGACACATTCCCCATTTCCATTCTCAATTTTATTATTCAGAACTATTTATTTACTATCTCTTATTAATGGTAGTTTCCCGATTTGCTTTGTATCAGCTACGGTTGGTACATAAATCAACCGTTAGTGGCATTCAAAACACAATTTGAACACCATCAAAGAAGGGCTGAGGTTGGCCAAGGGTTGAAGAATACTGCCTCCCTACATGAGTGCGGATATCAAATTCACACCTAGATTGATGGATCATCCGTCAAAAGAACAACTCAAAGATAAAGTTCGAGACTTACAACAGACCTTAAACACTGTTGCCTTAACACAATTGTCAGAAGCACTCGCGAAAGGCATTCGTGAAGAGTCTAAACAACTGGATGATATATTACAGGAAGCAGACACAAAGCTGCAGAAGTCAGCAAAGTATGATGAAAGAAGGAACTATTTAAAGCGGCACAAGAGTTAATCGAGGAGTATAACAGAAAACTCCAGAGCTATAAAGATTCTCTGGCTAGGAAGCCAACTGTAGCTAAGCCGAAAGACACAAGTTTAAGAAAAGATTTTAGTGTTACGAACAGCCGCAATAAAGTAGGATTTTATATGTGAACTATAAAGATTCCCTCACAAGGACGCCAATAGTAACTAGTTTTAGAATAGATTTTAGTGCTTCAAACAACCATAGTAAAGTCGGACTTTATATGTGAACTTTCTCACTTGATGGATTTTTGCTTTTCGATTGTTTCTATGTAGTGTAGGATTAGTTAATCAAATGGTAGTTTTAAAGTCTTTATTGAAGTATGTTGTCTTTTTCTTGTGGGCTGTCCTAGTTCGTACGCTAACCCTACGAAATAAAAGAACTCGAGCTGAGTTCAATAAGAATGTTATTCTTAATTTTACCAGAACAAAATTATCTAATGGAGAGATCCTCCTACTGAACAAAGGAACTAAATTTGTTCCGAGCCCTAATACATTTCATATCAGTAATAATATTATGGCAGATTTTTTAGAATTAGCTAAGAAAATGAGATGTAAATTTTGTTATTCTGAAACATCAGAAAAAACAAAGAACTTCATTCCTTATACTTGAAAACTGGACATGTACCTCCTAGGTGCAACAATTCTCTTGAAAATTATATAACAGACACAATGCTGGCTATATCTAGCTTGGAGGTGAAATCATTTAAAGTCAATTGTCGAGAGTAGAACGTAAATCCCTAGCTAAATTTACTAATAATTCTGAGATTTATATTTCTAAAGCAGACAAAAATAACACCACAGTATTAATAGATAGGAATATCTACACAAGAGCAGGACAAAATCACCTACGTAGCATATGTTACGTGGAACTTGAACAACCTAATACAGCATCTATTAGTAAAAAAATAGAAGATATAATTAAGAACTTGTTTTCTCAGAAAGAAATAGATGTGAAAACATATACTTTTCTGACACAGAGAGATAACCCAAAACATGGGCACATGCATTTTCTACCTAAAATTAACAAAATCAACCAAGAGGTACATGTAGTTCAAATATCATTAAACAAGGTTTTAGTCAGTCAAATATTGAGGTTGCATATAGACCCATTGTCAACAAAAGCAATTCCTCAACTTGTAGAATTGAGAAATTATTAGATCTAATTTTTAAACTTTTGTTGAGAAAAGATCCATTCTTCATTTAAGACTCTAAAGATTTTGTTTTAAAATTAGAGAAAGAAAAGATAGAAAACAAATGTTTTCTGATTGCCTATGTTATTCAAATCCCAATATCAACAGATAAAGCTCAGCTGATTAAAATAGTATTAGAAAACAATGAATTTGAATTTAATGGACAAATATATAACCAGATAATAGGCGCCTCCATGGGAGGAATTTTATCGTCTACATGCACAGATTGACATCTGGCCTGTATACTAAAGATGATATTAGATGACTTCCATTAAAGAATACTCATTTAATTACACTGTCAATACAGAGATGACGGCTTGATAGTCTTCACTGGGAATGTATTACAAATTGAGGAATTTTTTAGCATTGCTAATAAGATCAACAATCTGTTAAAATTTACATATGAAGTATCTGAAGAGTTAATGACCTATCTAGATTTAGAGGTTTATAAAGGTGATAGATTTCGTACAAATGGAAATCTGGATGTCAAATCTCATATTTAAAAAAAAAAAAAAACAGGAACTGATCAATATTTGCCACCTAATAGCTCTTATCCACATAGTATCACTGTGGGAAATACTAAACGGCATATTAGAAATAATAATAATGAAATAGATTTGAATAAGCAACTGTTTAATCTTGAACAAAAATTAGTAAACAGAGGATATAATGAACACATTACTAGAGATCTGATTTCTGATACCCGCAACAAAGTTAAATGTTGCAATACATTAACTAAAAAGACCACTAAGAAAGATAAACCTTTGACTCATAATTAAATTTAACCCGGCAGTTGAAGAGCTGGGTAGAGCACTAAAGAAGTCCTGGGATAATTTAAAGTCAGATGAGTTATGCAGACAAAGATTTAAATATCTCTTTTCTCTGACAATTTTGAGATTTATACACAGTCTAAATTACATTCTCGCGCAAGCAATTACATTTTTAGTATCATTAAATCATTAATACATTATTAATGAGGTTAATTTTGTATGTCAAAAGGGCTCTTATTTTGTTATGTTTTCTAAATAGTAGCCTACCTAAAAAATCCAACTATATTGTAAGAATGATGTAACAGGCAAAACTCAGATACATTATAAAAGTGCTTAATATTTTTGCTTCTTTTCGCCTTTGCAATTTCATGATCAGGGGATATAAATCTAAATTCAAACCGTTCGCACAACTTGTAACGGTTGCTTAAAAGCAAAATCGTGTTCATACACTGTTGTTTACCATAAGTACGAAACATATCCACGTGAAACTAATACCAAGTTGCAGCTAAACTTCCTCCAAATACTTTTCATTAAGATTGATAGTACATACGTCGATATGTAGCGCATACATTAATTATTTTCAAAAGTTCAATGACGGCTCCCAGTTTGTACTAAGGTTGGAACGGTAGCAAATTGGGAAACCTCTATTGTACGAAACATACGATCTAGATAATTGATATCAAAAGCGTATCGGGTAATGGCAATCCCGGAAAGTGTTCCATTCTATATTCACATAGAAGACAGGCCCATTATATATTCGAAAATTGAAACCCTATTTGAGGCAAGCATTTTTGCATACATACAAGAAATTACATTGAGATTAAGTTAATTGTTCGAATCTGTGATTCTTAAATGTGCAAAGGAAAAGCTGTAAAATTTTCAATAGTCACTGTAAATTGGAAGATTTGGTTAAAAAACAAAGTGCTTAAAAAATATGCAGAATTATGGGCTCATGGTTTCTTTTTCAAGAATCAACGCTTATTCATTGTATCAATACTACTTATTCATCAGTAGCTTTTAGCAATGTACTCTTTCGGAATAATATCTATATGGTTGAACAATCAATCTGTAATGTCAATTACCAATTATGTTATTTGAAGTGTGGGGAAAATACTTAATTTGCCATGTTATGGTTGTTTTAAATGATTCGAAGTACACAGTGAACCTTATACATAAAATCCAAAGACATACAGTGTACGGAAGCTCATATATCCACTGATAACATTAAAAAACCTTGTCAATGTCAATTTGACATAGGATACTTACAGTCCAGGCTCCTTCTGTGTTCTTTGTTTCCATGTCACAGTACACTTTAAAGCTATCCGTGCCGATTGGGTATATATTATAGATACCACTCCCTTGGTTGACTTCAATATCTGTACAGTCGATAGGTTTTTCTAATATAAGAAAATATGAACTTATTTTTTTCCTGCGTTTCTTCTTTATACAACCTCTCTTTGTACCTTTTTACTCTTCACAGGGTTAAGAGATAAAAACGGAAAGGCAGTAAAAAAACCAACAACCAATAGGTGTTTACATCCAGTGGCAAATATTACATACATATCACGACCAGAACATATCTATGTAAAATAATTTTAAACTCTGTTTGAGTACAAGACCAATAAATGAATATTACCATTTTCCTAATCAAAACGGATTATACTTTTTTCTAATGTCAACATCAGAGTAACTTTCAGGCTAAGCGATCCAAGCCTATTCCAGTTCGTATGTATTTAGACTGCCTTCAATCGTGTACTCTAGAGCGATAAACATTTTGTTCTTTAAAATTTAAAAGTTAGCTTTCTTCCATTGATTCAAATATTCCTTACAAGTTTCTTGAAATGAATTCAAGCACTCTCTATCTTTTGTACAACGTGACCAGGGACTGGATGTCAGACGAACAAGGGTATACAATAACGAGTGTCGTATGAAACTGTCTTTAACACAAAACTGATTAATTTTCCTCGTTTCTTCTGACACTCTTTTTAAAGGTTAACTTATTTAAGTTCATGCATATGTAGATGCCGGCCCTGTTACAATACCTTCTGACAGTTTTAATTTAGATATAACGTCTACGGTAAGTAGACTTACACTGTTTGTTCCCAAATTTAAAAATTCCGGTACCCATTTGTTGAAAAACTTGTTTCATATTTCATGGGACCAGACTATGCCCTAAATACATCCAATAAAAGATAACATTATGCAATAAGAAGCTTACTAGCACACTAATTAGAAAATACGGGAATTTTGTAAAGTTGTAAGTGATAGCAAGCCCTAGTTACCTTGTCGAAGAAATAGGGAAAATAACAAAACACACGCCATGGTAACTGTAAGATAGTACAATTTGTTGTCCCATATAAAAACTTCTATTATAATGTTATTTAGGACTGGTTCATTTTACAAATTAAAATTACTATAAAAGCAGCATTAATTTGTTTAATTCATGGTAACAAAATTAACATTTTAGTATACCTATATACAATACAAAGAATGAAGAGTGTAGATCGACCAATACGTTATTCACCTGTTGCTACTGTTTCCAAAGGCTTTTCTATTCTTGTCTGTTTTTCCTCCACTACTAGTTTCAGTTTTTCAATTTCTATAATTCAATTTATAAAAATTTTTTTTGTGAACTTTGCACACATATACAAATTAGTACACACAACTTAAGTTTAAACGACCAGACGTAATGAACCATTTCATTGCACCACATTCAGCTTACTCATGATATAAATGTTTCGAAAACAATCGTATCGAATTACTAAAACAAAAATCAATACATGTTCAATAATAATGTACTTAATGTAATAATATTACTAAATTTTTTCATAGAAACAAAGATTTGATTAGTAAATTTGGCTGTACGTGTAGAAAACATATTAAAAAGGTATTTCACATCCTAAATTTTATGGTAATATTGTACTAAAAGCGCGAAATTCACTACGTGATCCGTGTAAACTCATCGATCCTTTAAACAAACTTATTAGTAAAGGTTATCTTATTAATGTTGTAATAAGATATTTGAACATTGTTTACATTGGCACTAACATCGATGTTGTCATAAACAAATTAAAACATAACTAAATTTGTATTCTTTTCGAACGGTTTTGGGGATGTATAAATACACATCCACGTTAATTTTCTATTTATCTATATATAACATGATATATATTTATTATAAGGTTAAATCCTAACGATCCTACTGCCTGTCCATACTTTTATTTTGGCATTACTCGTCATGTCTTCTTTGACTCGTACTCTGAACAACAAATCTATTAATTTTGTAAAAATGTCACAATAATTTGTTAATTTTGTAAAAATGTCACTCACTTCCGTACTCCTAACAACAAAATTATGATATTTAAATTTACCTGTGTACGTTGTTTTATTTAACGCCATTTTGTGCCAGGTAAGAGATGTCTTATTTACACTCTTCCTACATCTTTTTTTATTACTACCTGTAACGTCTATGTTATATAAGCACCTCATTTTTGATATAGTCTTTATATTGTGTCATCGATCAAACTTATTCGTTCAGAGTATGTTAACTTGTTTTTGTTTAATGTCTTTTTGATCGGGTTAAGCCATTTCAATTGATATTTTATAGTGTGTCTTTTATGTTGTATTGTTACACTACTGTCTCAGGTCAGGGCGAAGGTTGGCGCCTGCTAAAACGTTTAACCCACTGCATTTTTATGCACCTGTCCTAAGTCAGGAGCCTGTTATTCAGTGGTTGTCGTCTTTAAGTGTGGTTCATAGGTGTTTCTTGTTTTTTATATAGATTAGACCCATGGTTTTCCTCTTTGAATTATTTTACACTAGTCATAGATATCTGTTCGGTGTGAACCAAGGATCCGTTTTGAAGGCCGTACTTTGACCTATAATTGTTAACTTTTTATGCATTGTGACTTGGATGGAGAGTTGTCTCATTGGCACTCATACAACATCTTCTTATTTCTATTGAGCAGAATGTCACCATGAAAGATATTTACATGAAGTGTTGGTTTTTTTTTTTTGCATTTATCTTTTTATTTTTCTTGGCGACCAATGTTATTTATCATTGCCAATATATTTCGGAAATTAGCCATGTATCGATAGAAATAACTTTTCTGACGTCACGACAATGAAGTCACAGTCTAATTGTATCAGCAATAAAATTAAGAATGGAAATGGGGAATGTGTCAAAGAGACAACAACTCGACTAAAGAGTTGAAAACAGCCTGAATGCATAGCTTGTGTTTAATTTTCTTTTTAAAATGAAAATCAAATGTTTCAGTTTACACTTTCATCCTTTGTGTTACTGGTGTTTAATATTATGGGAAATTTAGTCTAACAACGACCTTCTTTCTAGTAACAAATATATTTCTGAAATTAAGGAAATACTTAAATTAAGGTTGATACCCATTATTCAAATTCCGTGTCAAGATCAATAAAAAATCAAGTTAAGGAAAACATATCTGGATTTAAAAAAAAAAAAACATTGGTGTTCTGATCAAAACAATTGGAAGAACATTAAAATAACCAAATTGAGGGCATAGACAATCAACGATTCCAAAAGTGCCAACTACGGCTATGAACATCTTTGCCTAATTGCAGAAACACGTTAGTGTTAAAAAGCTTTGGAAACCCCATGCATTTCACAATGAAGAGCAACAAACCTACCTCCCCCAAAAATATGTAAAAGAACAAATAAAATCTACTAGTCATATTTGACTTTGTATTTTGCAACATTAATGTCAATGTCGATGTAATTTCAATGTCTTATACGCCATCTGTAAAGTTAATATACGATTTATAAACAACCTTCATTTGAAAAACAAGACCGTTACACAATAAGTACACAAAATATGCATAAACAAATGCCTCTGTTTGATAACTGCCATAAAGAATACACCTCGCACGGTATGCGTATGTGTGTTTGGTGAATATATTCGCATGGCAGTTGCAACAATTAATTGTCTTTATTTCTTAACTATTGTAACAAAATTATATTGTATACAACTTTTTCGTCATTTCAAATAATCTTTCTTCACAATCCAGGGCTCAATTCGGGATGGAAAATAAAGGAACGACCATTTAACTTCAAGGGGAGGAAGGGGGTTATAGGTTTTCCTAAAATTGATTCTGATTCCCAATTTGATGGAAAAAATATTGTGATCAAGCAGATGACTCTGAATCCCGATTTTCCCCATACCTTATAGTGTTAAATTTTGAAAAAATTATTTGATTGATAGCGTTAAATAACTAAAAAAATCTGACAAAAACCATAGCCCCCTCCCCTTTTGAAGATAGATGGTTGCTCCTAAGTTGTATTGCTGTGCGAACATTGTATTGACTTTTGATGTAGCCATTTTGATCTAAAATATAAAAAAAAAAAACTGTTTTGATCAATGTTTAAAACGACGTTTTTTTATTGCACTCGAAACCTCGACCTTTGCGTCCTCTATGAGTCTCATCGAAAATGTTGATTCGTGTACTAGTATCTGCCTTACTTTCAACCCATACTTTTAACATAAGTATGCCTTAGTCTTTTAGATATATTTATCAACCTTCTATTTGTTCTACTTTCTTTATCGTATGGTCACAAGACTTCAATACAAAGGTTAAATATAGATTTGAACTGTTTTGAAGAAATACAACATCAGCGTTTATGCACTCCATATATATATTCCAATTAACAACAATTTTACATGTACTGGATATTAAATGTAAAACACTGTATTTTGTTTAATTTTCAGGTTTATGAAAAGCCTTAAATTAACATCACCATGATCACTGCGATGTAAACAATTCACATATCTTCGGATGGCAAAGGAAACAAATATTTATTATTAAACACGTGACCCTTATTTTGTTTATCTTTATATAATGTAAACTTTCCAATTTCAATAATGATCACGTATAAGTGATAAATATTACCTTCTATAACTTTTTTAATTTCTCCATTTATTACATCTCCAGTATTTAAAATTGATTTTTCCACATCCTCTTTAAACTTCAATATCAATCGTTCTGTATAATTTACAAATATAGCCATCATAAGCACAACTACAGCACCCAGCAATAAAGATAAATTAAGATGCTTGGACATACTGACATACGTACACTGTATAAAGTATATCACTTAGTAACGTGTGATGACAATAATTATCATTAACTTATTATCTCCCTTACAGTAATCATTGTAAGATATGTCGACAAAGCATTTTAATACTATTAGAAATGGGAAATTTAAAAACGTATCGTATCCGAATCTGATACGTTGATGTATCTGAACGTTTCTATGGGTTATTGTTTAATTGAGTATTTACGTGTTTAAATAGTAATCGAGAATAGGGAAAAGAGAAGGAAAAAATTGGGAAAGGGCAATGAAAATTGTTGTTCTCTTTCATTTTTAATATCTAAATTGCTTTTTAATAATGTTGGATAATTGTTTAATTGATGTATTATGTGTGTTTACATACTTGCTTCTTGTATGTCAAAATCCTGACTTAATTACGTTGATTGCCCTAAAAGTGATGTTTCTACGATATATATTTACAGTACCTATAATACAACAATGAAAACATTACATGGACGACAACAGAAACTAACATTTACACATATTTAACAATCACGTGATTTTCGTGTCAATCTTTATACTTGTATATGTTTTAACCTCGATATTTAAATCATTAGAACTACCCAGGCGTGAAGTTAAATTATTGAACAAATAAATTTAACTTTAACAATATTTATACACGTACTTTATGTTGGCTAATAAATGGGGATTGTTTTTCTAATTCTGTATACATGTACTTGGTTGTCTTTGTCTACATATATGCTGTTTAAACTAAATATATTGGCTAGTACAGTCGAAATTATGAACACTATGGCAAGTTGAAGTTGAATATATTCTTTTTTTTTTTTGTATGAAATATATTCCTAGTATAAATTTGTAATGACTGATATTAGAAATATCAGAAATAAAATCATCTTTTCATTTTAAAAGAATACTCAAACATTTTCATTATATATAAGCTGTTGATTTTTTTTTTAATTTAAAAATAAAACGATTTCCTTATATTTTTAAATTAAATATGATTTTTAAATTAAAGAAATGGAGAATTAATACCCAAATCGCTTGCCATCGAACACGTATCAATTATGCCAATGATAAACATTGAATTTCATTTATTTTCCATCAGCGACTCATTTTCAATATACAAATCATGGATTAATAAGTAATAATGATCTTCTAGCGCACAAATTCGCACATAAACACACAACCTTCCCCATTTCGTCTCTATTGTGTCTATACAAGGAACCAATGATTTTTAACACTTTAAGCAGTCTAATGACATGTTCAACATAAACTCTATATTTTTTATATTCTTGTTAATTTTCCTTCGAACATTTCTCTCCTGTCTAGGTAGTCTGCGCAAATGATCCGAGGTGAATGGTGTAACAACTGGATATAAACTATATCTGCATTATCATTTAAATTCACGCCTGAGAAGTAATGATGATTTTAATATCTTGTGTTTAGATATAAACGAGTATACATAAATTGAAAACTATCATGTAATAAAAAGAGTGTATTAATGACCGAAAGACATCTGACATAGAAAAAAAAACACATATGCATGTACTATTTAAACACGTAAATAATCAATTAAACAATAACCCACAGATACGTTCAGATACGTCAACGTATCAGATAGGGATACGAAACGTCTTTAAATATTCCCACTTCAAATAAGACTAATTGTGCCTTGAAGTCATTTGAGTGTCATTATTCATCCCGATAAATTGACTTAAAATCGTATCGAAGCGAAATAAGTATGAAAGGTATTCAAAATCAGAGAAAATATGTGAATGATACCATGGATACTTAGAACAAGTACAGAACCTCCGCTTATTTTATTCATCCTTTTACCCCTTTTTTTGTCTTACTGAAATTAATTTCTTATTACTTCAAAGTTTGAATTGTTCATGTATTTCGATAATTTCTTGAAAATTATTCTTTCAATAGCTTATCGACTTATGTATAGACCTGTTGTATTGTATCACCGTATTTTCGACATTTTGTTCTCTCCGCGAACTTCAATCATTGTTGAAACCGAACAGGACGATTTAGAAAAAGAACTCCGTCTAAGTGTAACTGTACAAACTGTTAAACACAGCAACCTTTTTTAGTACTTTCAATAAGAGAAAATGTACAAAAGTGATAAAGTCATTTTTGTTATTTAATGTTTACTTATTTTGAGTTATATCTCGTCTTTCTATTTTTAATATGTACCACCTTTGATAAGTATTTAGTATGACGATAAATTTTGACTTCTGTTCTCGTACTATGAACAACACATTTATTTATTTTGTGAAAAATATTTCCGTACTCCTTAAAACAAAATTATTATATTTAAGTTTACCTGTGTACGTTATTTTATTTAACGCCATTTTGTCCAAGGTTATAGTTGTCTTTTTGATATTGTTTTAAATCTCCCCCTTTTTATTTAATATTGTGTTTATTTTGTGTCATAGATCAAATTTGTTCGTTCAGTGTATATTTACTGTGGATTCATTTATTTTCGTGGGTACCAATTTTCGTGGATTGAGGAAAACTTGCATTTTCGTGGATATTTCATTTCGTGGTTTTCCAATAGTCTGCATATAATTATACAGCAAATTTGCAATTCGTTGAAAACCTGTACCTACGACATCCACGAAAACTGGTATCCAACGAATAATAATTAATCAGTAGTACTTGTATTTGATAAATATGTCTTTTTGATCGAGTTAAGCCATTTCAATTGCTATTTTAAAGTATGTCTTTCTATGTTGTAATGTTACACTACTATTTCAGGTAAGGGTGAAGGTTGGCGCCTGTTAAAACGTTTAAACCTGCTGCCTTTGTTTGCACTTGTCCTAAGTCAGGAACCTGTTCTTCGGTGGTTGTCGTTTGTTGGTGTGGTTCATAAGTGTTTCTCGTTTCTCGTTTTTTATATAGATTAGACCGTTGGGTCTCCTGTTTGAATTGTTTTACACTAGTCTTTTTGGGGCCCTTTATTGCTTGCTGTTCGGTGTGAGCCAAGGCTCTGTGTTGAAGGCCGTACTTTGGCCTATAATTGTTTACTTTTTACACATTGGGACTTGGATGGATAGTTGTCTCATTGGCACTCATACAACATCATCTTTTTTGCTATTGTTTCAGAAATATGCTTTAGTAAAATATTTTACAGTACTGGATTTGTACTAACGAACCAGTTTTATACTTTCCCCTTGAAGCTCATTGTTATGCGCTATAACTGTTTTACCATTTCTGAACATTTCTTTAATTATTATTGGACTTTCAGTGACATTTCGATAGAATGGAACCATAATTATTTGAAAAATGCATGTTAAATAAAGGCAACAGTAGTATACCGTTGTTCAAAAGACATAAAATAGATCTTTATAAGAAAAAATATAAACGTTACTTTCAAGTAGTTATTCAAACATGAAAAACTTATCTAGATGACATACATCTACCTTTATTTCGCAAAATTTAATGCCATTTGAAGAAAGGTCTTTTCAAAAACAAAGGGGAGAAGATACCAATGGGAAAATCACAAATTATGAGCGAACATTATATTGTAGTATGGCCATCTCAAACCGAAGTAAGGGAATATGAAAATTACCAAAAATGCTTAACCGAAAAATTAAGACTTAACAACACGATTCCAACAAAACCATGGTTGTGAACTCGTATTGAGTTGTTAACTCCCAATTTATTTGTTTTGTATATTGTTACTTTTAATGATGTTTTATATCTTTTCGGGAAAAACTTATTAATGTATTTTCATTCAAATAAAAGATCACTCTCTTGGTGATGGTTCTTAATGTATGATTTGCATATTTACAAATACTTGAATCGGATTGGTCCGTTATATTTTCTTTCCTTGGTTTACACTTTGATAAACCATGTTGCCGAACTTCTTTCATCACCTTCACTGTGATCCATCACTGCGCTTGAAAAACTGTCATTTCGTTTTCAATGCATAACAAACAAACAAAAAAGCCTTTCAGCTTAGAAAATGTCTGAAAATATAATAAAATAAAAGAAATTTGATATTAAGAGGGAGTTGAATTATAAGTTCTCTTACGTATTAATTGTTGTGTGTGTATCCATATCAGGTTCACACTATCCCCTAAAGTAGGTAGAGTCACTGTAACTGAAGATCAGTTATTGATCGCTGATTTAATATGCATTATTTAGTTTGAACAAACATGCATGGGGTAATTGGCAGAAGCAGCAATATAACGTTGCTTACTTCTACATGGTGTAAGGATACTTATATAATTGGATCGGACGATCAATTTCTTCTTCTTTGGTTGCAAACTTGAGATTAGTTTTCTTGAAAGAAAAAGAAAAAGGTAAAAATCAACACATAAGGTGTGAGAAAGCAGGTAACTTAACGCTGATAAAAAAAATGCTTTCTGTTTACTTTCACATGAAAAACGGGAGATCATAAGCTACTTCCGGTATACAAAATGTCAATTCTGGTAACATATGATTTTCTACTGATTAAGAAATATATTGTTTCTAGGGACTTTTGTGTGAAATAAGAAAGGCAGATAATCAACAGTTTACGGTTTACAGAAGGTCACTTCCGATGTCATAAAAATATAACAAAAATACAGAACTCCAAGGAAAATTCAAAACGGAAATTCCTTATCAAATGGCAAATCATAGCAAAAGCTCAAACACATCAAACAAATGGAAAACAACTGTCATATTCCCGACTTGTTACAGGCATTTCCTTCTGTAGAAAATAACTGATATAATATAGCTTACTTTACACTGATTCAAAATTTATATGGTTTTTGAAATAAACATGTTACAAGCGACAGTAAATTCTGGTTTAGAAAATAAAATATCTCTTTCGGTGTAATTTGAAAGTATATGTTACAATTATTTCAAAGATTTATGGTTTCTAGAGACTTTTTGTGAAATAAGGGGATAATCATCATCTGTTGGATTACAGGTAACTTTCTGGATAGCTTACGTGACACTGATTCTAAAGTTATACTGTTGCTCTGTTCTTTTATTTGAAATAAGTGCAAAAACAATTACTTCGTAGAGGTCACCTGCGTGTTTTTTCGAGGTCAAATACTTGCCAACATAAAACGAAAGAACAAACTGCTTTATTATCCTTCAGTATGAAGTAACAATTAATGAATAATTAATTAAACATTTCAGTGGCAATAACTCATATAAGTTGTCATCAGATCGCTTCGCATTGAACATACCATTTCTTCGTCTCAACAACCGGAACTTTTTTGTACCCTTTATTTAACTATTATAGTTTTAGAGAAGTAACATGTAAACACAGAAACAAGGAGCACATCTTGACCTTGACATTTGACCTTGACCTCACATTTCAATTTCTGACCCAAAGATCTCAAATCAAATGACCCAAGGGCTCTTGTTAATAAAATTTTACTCTGTACTCGAAGTACAAAAATGTGTACTCGAAACCCCAAACCCAAATCCAGTATTTTGATTGGATGAATTCTAAGTCTGAGCACGACTATTCGTCCGCTTTTATCGAATGTGACCTACTGAATTAGTCTTATCATCGGGTTTGTACTTACATGAATAACACGAAGGAGCACCTGAGATCACCCCAAACTTAAATTTTGTGAATAGTAATATTTTTTAATTGTTGTATCTGATTGGTTATTAGTATTAAGCGGTCAAGTTTAGTCCCTTTTGTTTTCGACCTAGTAGATTTCCAACGGACGATAGCCATGACAGCCGTTTAGATTGATGTCCCGTTTTTGTTGACCACATTAAATATAGTTTCTTGGATACCTTATTTTTACTTTAGAGTGACGTTTAGACACGACATATTTATTGACAGCTGACTCCAGTTATATAAATATATAGAAAGATGATTGTGTGATGTGCTGTTAACCTTACTCCACAAAATAGTTTTTAACTGATGGTAATAAACATCAGAACCCTAGAACTAAGTTATATATTGTAATTCCTAAAAATAGGAATCTATCTACTACAAAATGTCGTCCACGTATGGACACCGGCGTATTACACTTTCCTTCGTCTTAACAACAGCAAAGCTTGATACCACTGGACATCGTTGTGTAGCAAGTTTATCATCCTACAACTTTGATATCGTCTATCGACCTGGAGTCAACAACGCTGATGCAGATGCACTTTACAGACTTCCAGAACTACTTGGTCATACCAACACTTGCAACATAAGTATCGATTCTATGAAAGCCATTTGTCAGTTACATCACGCACAATCCTACGAACGACTTTATCGATGACAACACAAAACACCATTGACGATCCATATTCACCATCACAGCATCTAGTTTACATCAAGATGGAACACTAAGACAGAGACAAAACAGTTTCATTTGTTAGAGACTGTTTTGTTTGGTTTGGCATGACATGTTGACAACTGGATCTTGAACTGCAACAGATGTATTCGTCGAAAGCAACCTGCAAGTCACAGAGCACCACTCATCAACATCGAGACGAAACAACCTCTTAAGTTAGTGTGCATGGACTACCTTACACTTGCAAGATCTAAAGGTGGATTTGAGAATATATTAGTGATACTAGTAACAGACCACTTCACACGATACGCTTTAGGAATACCAACAAGAAACCAGACAGCAAAAACAACTGCAGAAGCATTCAACACCTTTGTCGTTCATTTCGGTCTGCCAGAAAGAATTTATTCCGATCAAAGTCTCAACATTGGTTCTCAAATCATCAAGGAATTATGGAACATCACTGGTTTGACGTAGTCAAGAACAACACCTTATCACCCAATGTAATATCGCATCAATAAACGATTCAACAGAACACTACTTGGCATGCTTGGTACCTTAGAAAACGTGCAGAAAAAGATTGGAAACCAGTCAAATATTGCTGGTCTAGTCCATGCTTACAACTATACACGTCAGACGTCAATTGAGTTCTCACTATACTTCCTGATGTTAAGCAGACAGCCAAAACTACCTAAAGACATCGCCTATGGTATTGGCGATGATGCGGAACCAGTTACAACGACAAAGTATGCAGAGGAAATGCAAGACAGACTCACAAAGCCTACGACACAGCAACAAGAAACATATTTGCAACCAAGAAACGCCAGGAGTCCAAACATATATGGTCTATATATACTCAGACAAAATGTATCATATCTTTATCACAATAAAGCAAACATTTAGTACTAGATCTTTTCTATCTATCTTTAAAAGATTCAAGAAAAATAATGTTGTCGATATCTTTTTAGTTACAGAGGAGATGCACACAAGGAAATCAGTGTTTAGGAGATGACTCTTACAATGAAAAGTGTTTATAATAAACAGGGTGAAATTCAAAAGCACAATTATAACTGTTAGCACTTAGCAAAATCTTTTAAAACCACTATACACAGTAAGAAAAATATTGGCGGACAAAGAAATAAATATTAATCAGAACATAATCAAAAGTCTTTCAAAGAAAATTAGAAAGAACTTTTAACAACTAATTGTTCTCTAAATAATTGATCAGAAGCCACTTCCAGATTGCTCAAAGTTACTTTTGGCGTCAAATGATAAGTTTCTTCATTCTGATTAAAAAATATATGGCATCTATATACATGAGCCTGCAATAAGGGAGGTAATTTGCTACGTCTGGTTTAGAAAATATAACTTCCGGTCTAATATGATAGCTATATTCACTCTGATTCTAAGAATATATTGTTTCTTAATACTTTTGCCTAAAAGATAATTTTATACTTCTGGTTAAGAAAATGTCACTTCCATACTCATGATAAAAATATGTGGTTTATATATACTTATACCAGAAATAAGACAGTTAATTTAAATACTTCCGGTTTCAACACGGTATCTTCCGGTCTCTAATGCTGGTTAAATATTTAACTATATCTAGGCACTTTAAAGGAAGTGCACAATTTGCTACTTTCAGTTTAATAAAGGTCATTTCCGGTTGACAATTGTCAAGGATATACGTATCCCATTTAATGCAAAAGTCCCTATGGCTGTATCATGTTCTAGTATGAGGTTATAGCAAAGGTCAAAATCAGGAACAACAATTTTGCATTTTAACTATATATCAAATTCAAGGTCATTTACTAATGATCTCAAAGCAAATAACCATATGTCTCTACTTTGTATAGTTTATTCGATATATCACAAGGCAACTTATTTTAGAGAAAACGCCTATCTAAAGATACCATTCATTTCAAAACTGGTGTTGCTCAGTCTTTAGTTTTCTAAGTTGTGTTTTGTGAACTGCTGTTTGTTTGTCTTTTTTAGCCATGACGTTGTAAGTTTATTTTCGACTTATGAGTTTGAATGTCCTTTTGGTATCTTTCATCTCTTTTTAATTTACGACATGTTCAAACTAACAATTTTTAAAGTTATCTTATACTTATTTAGTACGGTTTCTTAGGAAAAGCGTAAATTCAGTTTAAGAGGATGACCTTGACATTTGACCTTGACCTCACAAATCTTTTTGGTGAGAACATTTTCTCAAATCAATATATCCTTCGTTTTTATCACTAACAGTTCCTGAAATGAATGAAAATACCACTAATGTCAAAGGGATATAAATATCATATGAAGTCTTCGTATTGTGTCGGTCGAAATTGAACAGCATATCCTGAAGTTATAACGACTTATTTGGCAAAATACATTTGTTAATTTATTAAACGGTTACGAAGGAGATGACTTTCTTTGATGTTTGCTAATTCTTAATACAAACGTTTTTCGGATATGAGTTTAGTTGAGTGGATGTTTTGACACAACAATTTGTTATCGGTAAAAACTTGATAAAATAGATTGTCCTTTCTTAAATTGAATAGTGTCTTGGAGAATGCTCCATACAAAATATCAAGCACCAAGTTCTTTAACTAGTGATAACGTTTCTGCAGCAAACGACCTTATAACAACTCGCCTTATCTTAGCAGATTAAGAAATTGAACAAATGTCTCCACTTTGGCCACGTAAAATATCACATATCCACCTGCACTTGAAACATGATCAGATAAGTTTGTATATTAATTATCTGCATAAAGTATCAACTCAAAGTTCTCGAGACTCCCTAGATTTGGGTATCTAATTCTATGTGGGATGTTTTCATTTTCTAATGACTTTGTTCAGTTTTGATTGAAGTTTTGTTTCACTTAGCTCACCAAGTATAGAAAGATCCAACTCCTCAAAACACAGATCTGGTCTACTCTGAGTTGCAATCCAGTGAAGTTGTCTAAACACTTTCTGGACATATACCATTCAGATCTGCCAACTTGCTTTACTATATCTATAGAGTAATGTTGCATGTTTATATCTTCGCTTTCATGCTGACTATTCAAACCTATGAATCTGAAACTGCTGTCTATATCTCTTCAACAATCAAACTTACCTTTAAGGTTGAATATAAGCTGATTTTGTAACAATTCACTACCAGCCCAAAGAAAATCATCTACCTGATCAGAAACGTATCTTTAAGATGATTATCAAAATGGCAGTAAAATATAGCTGCACCGATCTTACACTGAACACACTCAAGTTTGAAGAGTTACTTTTCCACAAAGGGAACCAGTTTCAAGATGCATCATTTAGTTCATTCAAAATTTTTCAGGTCCAAGCTATTTACACAAATAACTCGGTCAATTTCTTTCTCTGGTAAGAATGCAGCCTTAATGTCAAAGGAATGAATGTCAAACTCTGAAGTTGAGGCTAGGGCTAACAATAATCGTAAACTCGCTCTATTGACGTGTGGCGAGTTTGATTGAACCTTATTGTCTTTCTCGAACACTCTTACTATCAATCTTGCTTTCACTTTTCTTTCACTAATTGAAAGGGTTCGGACGCATGAAATTTATAGCGTATTGTTTTCTATTTTGTATCTTTCTCTTTGATAAATCTTCATGTATGTAAATAAAATATTGAATTATTGGATTCCCAGACATTAATTCACCGATATTTTCCCGTATGCAGTGACCTTAACTACGAGACCTCTAATTAAAACTTCGGCCACCGCACAGCGCAAGTGCGAGGGGAAAACCGTACGTGACGAAAGAATTTAAACACACGTGCACTGGAAAGGTAAATAGTAATAACAGATTCTTAAAGAACAAATTTAATACACTAAAACATTTACAAACTGTTAAGAAACAGTTTAATTAACAAATGGGAACACATGGAAAATATAAAACACTAATGTCATGGCTCTTTCAATTCACTTATTTGTCACGTTTTGCACGTGCTCTGTTTTTATTGTTTTCGTCATACAAATGAAATAATTTATAGCTATCAAGGTCAGGCTGTTGAGACTGTAACACATTATCTTCTTTAAGTCTAGATTGTGGAACAACCAATGCATTAGACTCATCCATTTTGCTTAACGCCAATTTTGAACATCTTTTGAAAATTCTATGCCAAAGTGAGCATCTTTAGTCCCATCTGATGTTTATATAGGCCTGATTGGTTTCAGTTGATTTACCACCTCTACTCATTACCTTACCTTTATCTCTTTTGGTTATATACATTATCTCATTTCAAACATGTGGAAAATCGGAAAATCTGTTGCTTGCTGATCTTTTGCCTACCGGTTCATGGTTATCTACCGCTTCAGGTGCATGATCTTGATGTTCATTGTCATCATTTTCTATTTAAGCAAGTTGTATATTCTGATGACTTAATTAGCATTTTGTTAAGGCTCTTGATCCACTCTGATTTTGCTGATTATCTCTTTTGTTCTTTTCTCCTCCTTGTCACTATCATAAATTTCTCTTTGAGGGATTTTAGATTTCATATGTTGTGAATCATTTAGTTGGTTTAGTTTTCCCCACTACATTCTGTTCTGCATCTGATAAGCCTACATGGATGTACCCTGATATAGATACTACCATGCCTTACAAATACTACTATTGTCATCATCTTGTGTGTAATAAACTCTATCATCATGCTGAAGACATTCACCAGAAGCTCTAATCTTATGAAGCTTTTCTTATTCTTTCTGATAACTCTGCATGTATGGAAGCACGTCTACCTTAGTGCAATGCATTAAGGTGGCTGGCAAATTTCTGACTGATTTCTGTTGTACTCTAATTCCGGAGGTTTGTCAATGAGTACGCTAGGCCATTTGGGGTGGCTCCATACACAAGTTGATATGGGCTCCATCCATATACCATCACTAGACTGTTGTTTACATTCACGGCTCAAACTAATGCTTTTATAGTTTTAATTTTGTTTGATCGTCCAAGAATTTTGCGGAAAAGAATTAATTAAAAACAAATTGTTTATAGACAAAAAAAAATCGATAATATATTTCAATATATGTGTTAACACAGTTTTTGTACAATGTTATTTACATTTATATGCATCGTGATTTGGTTTTGTTGTTGTGAAATTATAGGAAGCTATATAGGATGTTGTGAAGTCCTTGTCACACAAGCATTTGAAATTGTTGTGAAGTCCTTGTCACACAAGCATTTGAAATTGGATATTTTGGTAGTATAAAACTCACATTCCTTTCTTGATCTTTTATTCCATCAGTAACATCGATACATATACAATAACATTATTCCTTTTGATTAAGCTCTTCTGGCTTTATATAGCAAATATGAAACAATGAAAGAAGCGCATTTAACAATGACAGGATCATATTAAACAAAGGAAGGAGTTTTAAACAAAGAACGTAGTTGAGTTAAACAATTAACGGATCTTTAAATACATTATAACAAAAGGAGTAATAAGCGGAGTGCAATTTTAAATACATGTTCACGCTTCGCGACACTCCCACTCAAAGTTAAACAGTTATAAGTGTCACTGAATTTAATGTTCATAAATGTCCTGTTCCATATTAAAGTCTGACACATATGTTTGTCCATCAATAGTTGTAAGAGTTCTTTGAAAAGTAAGAATCAATGTCTGCTGAATAGTTGAGTTGCCGATGGTCATCAGGGATCTCTGATCATTTATATCATCGTCGTCATCATCACTGACTATAATTATATCATTTGGATTATTGTTAATGTCACTATTAGGCTGATCATCCGACTTGCAGCAATCAGAAATGTTATCATAAGAACTGTGTCGGCTCTCCGCATCACTCGTACCACACGAATCAACATCTTTGCTTGTATTTTCATATTCTTCTTCATGCTCATCTGTAACTGTACAGTCATTTATTTCATCATCACTGATATTATCCAAACTGTCTAGAAATTCTTCAACACTCATTGATGGTACTATTTTTGTTTTTCCGTTTCTATATCATCGTTAATCAGGTCTAGAATGGTATCATCCTCGCTAACATCATCATAATATTGTTCATTGTCGCTACTTGACCTTCTTTCTGCAGATAACGATTTACATCTAGCCAACTCTTCTTCGATGCTAGAATGGTAGTTAAATGATTAAACAAGTAACCTCTTCTGATAAATGTTGAACTGCAGTTATCTTCTGTGCAGTCATACGACTCTAGACCAGCATGGTGTTCTTTGATATGGCGTATGAGATTCTTCTCGTATTTATATTCCTTGTAGCAAATTAAGCAAGTATACATCGTGGCTACGGTAACTATGCGAATGAAGATTTATATTCAATAGATCGGTTTTATACAACCACATAGACACTGAATGAGAAACTCGTGCAAAATCAAGCTCCGTTTAAATTGAATGAGAAAATAATGCAAAATCAAGCTCCGTTTAAATTTCAGCTCCATTTAAATTGAATGAGAAAATCATGCAAAATCAAGCTCCATTTAAATTTCAGCTCCGTTTAAATTTCAGAGATTGAATGCTTCATTGAAAACAATATAACATTTGGGCACACTCTATTCATTTGAATTATTTCTAAATATAACTTTATACAATTTTTATCAACACAACAACACATATATATCGATCATAAATTTAACTCTTGAATTTTCTTTTGGCAATTTCTGCCGACGTCCGGATAGGTCTTTTGGCATTTCTCTTTCTTTGGGAATAATAGCCAAGTCTTGTGATTTTGGATCATCGTTTGAAACTTCATCTATTTCTAATGGAAACGACAAATTAAGTGGACGACCAATTATATTTCCATTGGCTAATCTCACTTTAACCGACCTCAACTGGCCATCATTACTTTGAATCAACTTTACAATCCTCCCCAATTTCCACATTCCTCTTGGTAAATCTTCTTTATTATTACTACACTCCCAATACTTGGAGATATAGTAGACTTTATTTTTCCACACTTTAAGTCAATTTGTTTTCTTTCTTTTAAACTTAGAAGATATTCTTCTCTCCAAGTTTTCCAAAACGAGTTTAATATATTTTGTCCTTTTCGCCATAGCTTCTTCAGTTTTTCAGATGATGTTTCACACGTTTTGTAAGAAGCTTTCAGATCATACTCGACATCAGGAATTCCGTTTTGTGAATTAATCGCAAGGAAATGATTTAGGGTTAACATTGTTCTCGATTTAGTTCTTCATCGACATACACTAATGGTCTCGAATTTATCACAGCTTCTATTTCTTTCAACAGGGTCAATAAGTGAACATCTGAAACGGAACGTTTTCTGAATGTTTTCCTTAGACAACGCTTTACGAGCCCAACTAAACGCTCATAGAATCCACCCATCCAAGGTGCAAGTTCTGTTATAAATTTCCATTGAATTCCGTAGCTGGACATGTAATTTTGTACTATTTCATTTTTGATAATTGTATTTTCCCAGACTGATTTTATGGTTTCACTTCCTAACTTAAACTGAGAAACGTTATCACTTGGTGTTCCTCTTGTCGATACAAATCTACGAAATGCACAAATGAATTCCTCGGTTGTCATGTCATTCACAATTTCCAGATGAATGGCCCGTGTCACAAAACATGTAAATAAACAAATCCATCTTTTCTTCATCATAGTGCCATCCTTCACATAAACTGGACCAAGGTAATCAAGACCAGTTCCTTGAAAAGGCAAGCTTCTGGAGACTCTTGATTTTGGAAAAGGAGCCATATTTGGCATTTTGAAAGAACCACCTTCAAATCTCTTGCATGTTTTACAATGCCGTTATATTTGCCTAACAGTAGCTCTTCCTTGTGGAATCCAAAACTTGTTCCTGATCCTACACAATGTATGAGAAACACCACTATGAAATAGTTCTTTGTGAGTTTTTCAACAAGAAGTCGGGTGAACGTCTCCCACGAGGAAGAAGAATAGAAAATTTAGCATATTCATTAATATCAGCATTTTCAAATCTTCCTCTGCAACGCAACAGGTTATCATTATCTAAGAAAACTCCTATTTGAACTTTTAAATTGTTCTTCTGACCTGTATGAATTGAGTTAAACACATCAGCAAAACTCTTTCTTTGAACACTTTGAAT
This sequence comes from Mytilus coruscus, assembly GCA_017311375.1. NCBI lineage: Eukaryota > Metazoa > Mollusca > Bivalvia > Mytilida > Mytilidae > Mytilus > Mytilus coruscus. The sequence goes on along the minus strand of CM029598.1, from coordinate 72,758,023 downwards.
CCACTTTTCTCAGCTTTCCTGGTTTCTTTAACAGATAAATATTTCTCACTATTCAAGGGAATCCTTCTGATCTTTGAAATGAATCTTTCAATCCAGGCGGTGACTCTAATAAGTTTGTGGTATGATGAGAATCTTCTGATATCTATGTTGTATATCATTTTATTACTCGTGATTTCTTGTCCATTTTCACTAACAAATGCACTTTCCTTTTGGTTTTCACTTGTTCTAAGTACACTTTTGAATTGGTCATTAACTTTCTGATTAGCAGCATCATCATCATGAATCTTTTCCCAAGTATTCTCGTCTTGTTTCATTCAACTAGGACCGTGCCACCAAAGGTGATCACTTCTGAGTTTTGTACTAACGTTCCACGCGTTGCGACGTCTGCTGGGTTTTCTTTTGTAGAGACATACATGAAACTTATATCTTTATGGCGTGTAATTTCTTGAACTCTATTTTCAACAAAACTCTAAGACTTTTCTTTGTTGATAGTCATTTAAACACACATTGCGAATCTGTCCATACAAACGTCTTGTCAATCACTAGTGTCAGTTCTGTTTTTACGAACTTCAGACTTCTAACACCAATGAGAACTGCCATCAGTTCTAACTTCGGGATGGTCATACCCTTAATAGGGGCTAGCCTCGATTTTGAGAAAATCAAATCACATTTTGTTGCGTTTCCGCTTGATTGATGAAAGTAAATCGCAGTTGACTAGGCTCTTTTCGAGGCATCACAGAAACATAATAACTTATATTTCACATTATTTTGGTTAGCTTCTAATCCTATGAATCTTGGAATAGAGACTTTGAGATTTTCCTTAATTCAGCACTTATACTAATCCATTTCAACTTATCATATCCACATATCTCATCATCCCATTTTAAGTTCCTTTTCCATAAATCTTGAAGAAAGATTTTACCACTGACTATGACAGGCGAGAAGAAACCCATTGGATCAAACACTTCTGCTAATTCACTCAATGTTTTCTCTTTGTTGAAATTCCAGAACACTTTGTATTTTTGCTGATTTCACATATATAACATCAATGTCAGTATTCCAGAGATTACCAAGTATACATGTTTCAAACACATCCGTCCTGTCTTTGGTCGGCAATAATTCATTGACCATTTTACTACTGGAAATCTATTCTCTTAAATTCATTGAAGCATTTTGAAATATATGTTTAGCTTCTGAATAAAACTCCAATGATTTAGCTACCGGTGTACAACCAGAGATCAAATTATCAACATAAATGTTATCTTTTATTTTCCTGGCTATAGGCGACTGGTATGTGTCTAAATGACTTTCGACTGTAGCTGCTAATAGAAATGGACTTGAGATTATTCCGAAGGAACTCTGCAAAATCTATACTCCTGAAGGTTAGCATCGGCAGCATACCCATCTTTGTAATTCTTTAGCCACAGAAATCGCGTAACATCACGATCACTTTTCTGTAATACGACCTGAGAAATGCTTTTCTATGTCAGCAACAATTGCAATTTGATTCAAACGAAATCTCATAAATATTCCACACAGATTCTTTAAAAGGACTGGTCCGCGATATAAGCACTCGTTTAGACTATTGACTTCATTATTCGGTTTTGCCGACGCATCATAGACTATCCTCAACTTCGTCGTCGTTTTATTTGGCGTTATAACAGCATGATGTGGAATATAATGTTTCAATCCCTCTGTACTATGTTCTTCCCCTTTTCAACTATACCTTTATCTAATTGATCTTGAATAACAGAATTATATTTTCCAGTTATTCTGGTTTCTTTTTCATCCTTGCTAAATACGATTTTAGTCGAGACAAAGCTAAAACTCTATTCACTGGTAAGTCAACATTGTCATTCTTCCATGGCCATGTCACGTAGTACCTCCCATTTGAATATTCTAACGTTTCCTTGAACATTTCTAAGGTTCTAGAGTCTTCCGTCGACTTGTCATCGTCACTTATTCCTATAGACTCCAAATTCTACAGATCTGTAACGTTAGGGACAGACGTAATACATGTATCAGTCTTCGATACATTTGATCCTGTGTATGACATTATCAGAAAACTACTCTCAATATTCTCTCGTGAATAATCATTTCTCTAGTTCTTCCTGTGATTATCCATCCCAACTTAGAAGCTAGTAGATAGAAGCCAGGTTGAATTTCAATCCTTTTCCAAAATGAAATCAAAATAGTGATCATTTGCAATCAACAAATCTACAGAAGACGTTTCGCATTGGGTTGGTATGACATCTGCTAATTCAACGTCCTTTACAAAATGTCTCACATTTTCAATCGAAGATGTATCTAATCTTCTCCTTTGAACAGTTCCACTGATAACTGGCACAATGTTAGCCGACATTTTCAACACTTTTCCATTATTCAATCGAATACATAAACTAGTTGATGCGGTTTTCACGGTTCTGGCCTTCTCACTTCCAAACGTAACTACTGTAATTTCCTCGTCTCCTTCAGATTTCAATTTCAACTTTGAGGCTAACTTTTGAGAAACGTAGGTTCTCTGAGATCCGGAGTCAAACAACAATCTGGTTGTTTGTTTTAAAGAATCATTTGGATTGTTCACTTCAACTTTAGCGGTCTGCATAAGAACAGTTTCACTAGATGATATTAACATATTCTCCGATGTAGTTTCTCTCTGTTCACTTAAACTTGTTAATGATTTTTCCACGCCACTACTTAATCCACAAGAAGAATTATCATATTTCTCACTCAAATGGACACTTGTTAATGCTGATCTGAAATGTTTGGGGCATAAGCTCCGGTGATGACTGTTCAAAACACCACAATGTATACACAATTTTCCTTTCTTACAATCAGCTGATTTATGTGTCTTACGTAAACACTTGTAACAACTACCTTTCAACTGAGCTTTCCTTTCATCAATGGTTTTGTATTTAGGACATTCATAATCCAATGCTTTCCTTGACAAACTCTACACTTATCAAAATAAGATGAGTTCTGCGAAGTATCATTTCCGTTCACTACAAGTGCGTCGGCTGTGCTTCTGTTTTGAAACTGACGTGATCCGTTTTGGAATTTAGAAATAATGTTAAGGATTATTGTAATGTATACAAATAAAAGGTTACGCGGGTAGTAAAATTTGGGTCAAATTTTGTAAATGGTTTCACGACAAGAGCTCATAATAAAAAAACATTATTAAATATATTTTATCATATTCTATTAATATCCAACATTTCCAAAAAAAAAAAAAAAAAAAAAAAAAGAAAGAAAAACTTGTATTCAAATACATCAAAAGGTATAAAGTTACAAAAGTATCAGTAACAGTAAACCACGCTGTCTCTCATTCAGTAGACCACAACAGATAACATTATTAAAAAATCGATAACGGTAGAACAAACAATTATTTTCCGTTAAGTTCACGGCACAGAGTGTGTAACCTGATTATCTTTACTTTTATATGATCTTATGTGTATTATGGTATTATGATTATAAAAAGATAGAAAAACAATAGAACTGTATTAGAATGGCGAAGAATAGACTAAAATAAGTTTTACTGAGTATCTCCTGGATATTCAGTATAAATGTAACAGACATAGTTGATGGAATGCTGTACATTAAGTATTTTGTTAAAACAGCAAGAAGTGCAATAAAGAATTTTATGAAAAAAAAAAAAAAAACAAAAAAAAAAAAAATTTGTTCATAGAACAATTGAAGATCTTTCTCTTTCCACATGATTTAAGAGTGTATTGAAAAGAAAGATAAAAGGTTAAAACTAACATTAAAAGTATGAGAAAACAGGTAGCTTAAACACCGACTTTAAAAATATATAATTTCTATGTAATTTCATTTTCACTTGACATAAGGTAGATAATCAGCCACGTCTTGTTTAAATGTTACATCCGGTCCAATAAGATAGCTTATTTTACTCTGATTCAGAAATTATATATAGTTTCTATATACTTTTCTTTTAAAAAGGGAGATAATTAGCTACTTCCGGTTTACAAAAATGACGTTCTGTGCCATTTAAAGATGACTGTATTTTTATTCTAAAATATTAAGCTTCTTAGTATTTATCGCTTGGATAAGTGCAAAAAGTCTACTTTTGAGTTGCAGAAAATCACTTCCGGTTGATACTTGTCAATGTAATGTGTCACCCAACCCTTTGCAAAAGACACTATAGCTTTATCATGTACCAGAATGAAGAAATAATGAATTTACCTTAGATCTAAACATTTCAAATAAAAAAAAAAAAAAAATAGGCAAAACAATATTTGATAGGTTGGATCGTTGGTTGGTTAGTGATCAAACACATGGGACCGTCTTTCTAGGGACAAGCGAAAAGGAAAGGAACGCCTGTATCACCTATGAAACACAAGGGATCGTGTCTCTAGGAACAAACGAAAAAAAGATAGAGCTTGGATCCCCATTAAACACATGAATCAAAGTCTCTAGGATCCAGCAAAAAGAAAGGAGAGGCTGGGCAGGACTAGGTCTCTACGAAAACACGGAAAAGGATGTAAGAGCCTGGACCCTTGGACCGGGTCTTTATGACCAAGCGAAAAGGTTAGGCAGGGCCGGGATCTCTTTTCGGGTCCATACAACATGTTTGTTTGTATTTGAATTATGATATTTCGAGGAACATGTAAGGATTTAAACACTTTTCCAAAAATTATCCTTGCATCTTCCTTTATCAATGTCCTTTTGTTTTCACGAGGTCCTCCGAGATTTATGTTTTTTATATTTGTTGAGTGTGCATTTGTTTTCAATTTTGTAGAGAAATCGGACCAAGATCTTAACTTTTGTTCATTTAAGTGTACATTTCGTATTATATTCGATCGGGCAAAACACTTGTTTTATTCAAAATGCTGTGAATTTGAACTCAAAAGCAGCAGATATGGTCAAAAATGTAATATAGTTGAATACTTTGCAGATGGAGCTGTGGTCAAAGCCAGTCTTTTATTTATGGGTTACTTGATGTTTGTTCATTGATCCTTGAGTGTTCGTACAATCCATGATTTTGTGAAATTTCACAATGTATCGATTATTTTCAGAAATACATGAATTGGATCAGATTTTTGTGCGGCACGATTTCTGTTTTAGAAGTGTGTACATAAATCGGATTGCATTTTACAGTACATTTACGGGACAGAATGCGATTTTATTTCAATAGAATGGTTACGGGTCTCGTATGATGGATCTATTCATGCTGATTCTAAAATAATTGGTTTCTATACACTTTTGCCTGACATAAGGAGATCATTTGCTATTATAGGTTAAGCAAAGATTTAATGTCAATTCCGGTTTCATGTGAACATGGTGAGAGTTTAATTCATACCGATTCCAAAAAGTATGATTCTTTAGTCTTTCTTTGAAATAAGAGAGGTGATAATTTGCTTCTTCCAGTTTGCAAAATGTCACGTCCTGTCTCAAATAAAAGGTTTATGTATGCCTATCAAAAATATTTTGTTTCTTTGTAGTTTTTCATGAAAAGTTGCAAACATGGCTACTTCCTTAAGGTTATTTCCGGTTGATTTTTTCATGGTTATATGTCACGTAACATATACCATATAGCTTTATCATGTACCGAGGTGAATTTATAATGAATCAATCTTCAACTTAACATTTCAGGGCAATAACTCTTATAAGATGTCATTGGAATGTTTCAAACCGATGTATCATATCTTCATCAAGATAAAGCAAACATTTTGCTCTAGTTCTTTAATATATATCTTTAAAAGGTTCAGAGAAGATACAAGAACAAGCAAAAGTCAAAACAAAGAGTATGACATTGACCTATACGGATTACGGTTTATGAGGTACAAAGACATACCAACAATTCAAATTGTGTCGGGTAGATGACCCCGATAAAGCCCCCAAAAATAAATTACGGAAGAAAAAAATATTGAAAACTAATTGTTCAACCTATTGTTCAGACAATAATTTAACGTCTTTCCGCTCATAATGCATAAATCTTGATAAGAAAGTATAAATATCCGAATTTTATGTTCATTTCATGTGTCAGATAAATGCCTTATTTACGATGATCTAAAATAAATAGTTTCTTATATACTTATGCTTGAAATAAAGTAGATTAGTTTCTGTTTCCAAAAGCGTATATTCAACGTTCGTCGCTTCGTTTTATCTGTTCACTTGTGTTTGATGGAAGAAAGGTCGATTGCAGAATGAATAAACTGAAATAACTCTCAAATAGAGTTTCAAAATTACTTCGATAAAAATATTTTGACATCCTGAGGAGCATTTTGAATTATTTTTGGCGTAATCTGGATGAACACGGTAAATTTCAAAAGCGAACAATCTGTTCCATATCATATACCAAATATCCAAGAGACATCTTACGAAACAACAAAACTGGGCAAGAATAAAATATGGATGACGTAAAACAAATAACAATCAGAACAGAATTAAAATGTCTTTTATGGAAAGTGAATGAATTAAGTAAAACAAATTGCTTCGAGAACAATTGAAGGTCTTTACCATTACATTTCTAAATTACTAATAAGAAGCCACTTCCGACTTAAACCAAGTTACTGCTGACATAAAATCATAGGGAGCTTCATCCCGATTCCAAAAATATATGTCTTTTATAAACCTTTTCGTTGAATATGGAGATAATTAGATATTTCCGGTTAGGAAAATATGACTTTCAGTTTCATATAAAAGCTTGATTCATAAAATATATATGTCTTTGGTATTTTTATAATTAAGGAGATAATTTGCTACGTCCGGTATGGAGGAGGCGACTTCCAGCCTCTTATGATCGCTTCATTCACAAAGATTCCTAAAAGATATAGTTCCCTGGTTTTTCTTTGAAAAAAGAGACAATTTGCAACTTCCGGTTTGAAGAAGTTCACTTCTGGTCTTCAATGATATGTAAATGTATGCTGATTAAAAAAATAAATGGTTTTATATATTTTTCCTTGAAAAGTAAAAAAAACGTGAATATTTCAGGTTGATTCAAGGGCACTTCAGGCTGATATTTTTAATATCAGATGACAACCAACATTTTGTTAGATACCACATGTCTTTATCATATACTAGATTGCAGTATTAATAAAAAAAATTACATTTAAACTTTTCAGGGATAAAGTTCTTATAAAAGAGAGGCAAAATATACCAGAAAGTAAAAAAAAAAAAAAAAACGCCATGACAAAACAGTAAAACAACGCCATGGCAAAAAAAAGATCAAAAGACAAACAACAAGATACAAAACACAACATAGAAAACTAAAACTGATCAACACGAACCCCACCAAAACCGGGGTGATTTCAGCTGTTCCGGAAGGGTAAGCAGATCCTAGTCCAAATGTGGCATCCGTCGTGTTGCTCATCTAAGTACAAGCCCTGTGAAAAGAAAAAAGGAAAACAGGAGGAAGGGATTGTAGCTACTTCGATTGGAACACATCCGTCGTCATCTATGAAATTGATATTCCATAACGGTCAACTAGCTCGTTATGGCGTCCGTAAATGTTCGAAATGATGATTTGCACTTCAACACTTGGAACTCTGGATTTTATAGCCTCCGTTTGAGTAGCAACCCTCTATCAAGGAAATCATGATAGAAAACGCAAACACATGAATATCGTATCAACTGAGAGATATATACTTCATATGCAGGCGCTACTAGAATGTTGCTACATAGAGATGGAAAGTTCACAATTGGATAACTGAAATCATCTTTTGTCATAAAATTTTATTTTCAACCGACCCTCATCACCAATTTCTAGATGTAAGACAAGGTATGAGGCAGACTTTACTGTATCTGTTGTGACCTACCGATTTAGACATATCACCGGGTTTGAAATTGCATGAGCATCACGACGAGTGCCATATGTTAAGCAGAATCTGCTTACCTTCCGGAGCACCTACAATCACCCACAGTTTTTGGTGGGTTTGTGTTGCTCAGTCTTTAGTTTTTATGTTGCGTTTTGTGAACTATTGTTTGTTTGTCTTTTTTCTTTTTAGCCATCGACTTTAAGTTTGAAAGTCCCTTTGGTATCTTTCGCCTCTTTTTGTATCCTTTATTTCAACTTCGACGGGAAAAATGCGTTTAACATAGACATCAAATTTGAATTACTTAGTGTGAAGACATCATCTATATAGCCGAAAGTGAATTTAAACGATAATAAATGCTATCTTCTTTTCATTCTTCCCCAGAGGATCCTGTATGGACTCATATACGATGTTATTTGATTGTTCCAGACCAAATGTACCATATCTTCATTAAAATAACACCAACACTTTTGTATCTATCGTAAAAGGTTTCAGAATAGACATAGGCAAAAGTCAAATTTAGGAACATGACACTGACCTTTGACATTAAAATTATTAACATCTATTTTATCAGCAATCAAAGCCGGGCTCCAAAGTTATTGTGAAACTGCCTATTCTAGAGGTGGCGTGAATCAGATGTGGATACTAAAAAATCCAAAGATCTTTTAGAGTACATACAATCTAAGACTCTCTCATCTTGCAATAGTATTAAAACATTTGACTTTTTACACTTTACACAAGTATTCCCCATTCCAAACTAAAAGACAAATTGAAAGAGTTGGTATTACTTTGTTTCATTAAAAGAATGGCGAACGTACATTGTAGATACAAGTATCTTGTCTTGGGGAGGGATAAATCCTACTTTGTAAAGAATCACTCTGATTCAAACAAAAAATTCTCTGAAACTGACATTATCAAGATGCTTGATTTCTTGATTGACAACATATTTGTTACGTTTGGAGGACGTGTTTTCAACAGAATGTCGGAATTCCAATGGGAACCAATTGTGCCCTCTTCTTGCCGACTTGTTTCTTTATTATTATGAGGCTGACTTCATACAGGAACTTCTTAGGAAGAAAGATAAGAAGTTAGCAATATCCTTTATCTTTACGTTCTGTTATATAGATGATGCTCTCTCACTAAATAATACAAAATTTGGTGACTATGTTAAACGAATCTATCCCATCGAACTAGAGATAAAGGATACTACAGATACAGTTAATTCTGCCTCATATCTTGACTTACATCTAGAAATTGACAATGAGGGTCGGTTGAAAACAAAACTTTACGACAAAAGAGATGATTTCAGCTTCCCAATTGTGAACTTTCCATTTCTATGTAGCAACATTCCAGCAGCGCCTGCATACGGAGTATATATCTCCCAATTGATACGATATTCCCGGGCTTGTATTTCCTATCTTGATTTCCTTGATAGAGGATTGCTGCTCACAAGGAAGCTATTAAACCAAGAGTTCCAAATGGTGAAGTTGAAATCATCCCTTCGTAAATTTTACGGACGCCATCACGAGTTGGTTGACCGTTATGGAATAACCGTTTCACAGATGATATCGGATATGTTCCTTATGTAGTAACTACATTACCCTTCCCTTTTCACGAATGTGACCTACCGAATTAGACTATTTACCGGATTTGTAATAACATAAGCAACATGACGGGTGCCACATGTGGAACTGAATCTGCTTACCCTTCCGGAGCACCTGAGATCACCCCAGTTTTGGTGGGGTTCGTGTTGTTAGTCTTTAGTTTTCTATGTTGTGTCATCTGTACTATTATTTGTCTGTTTGTCTTTTTTATTTTGGCCATGGCGTTGTCAGTTTGTTTTCGATCTATGAGTTTGACTGTCCCTCTGGTATCTTGCGTCCCTCTTTAAGCGATTTCTATTTGGTGGGAAAAATCTCAAATCTTAACTCCTAGGTCTGTATGACTTACGGTTCGTGTGCTATATTAATATATTACTTATTTTAAATACAGGAGAGACAATAACTCTTGTCTGGAGTTTTCGCATCGCTTCTGTCAAAATTGATTTCAATATCACGCTCACAAGAAAACCAGTGTTTGGGGATTCAACTCTTACAAATAGAAATATACTGTTAAACAAGACGAGTTTCTGACTAGCAATAGCAGTTCGAATATACAAAATAGGTGAGTTTCAAAAGCGCAATAAATGTTCGAATATTCAAAATATCTTGCAAAAGCATAATACAGCACTAGAAAAAAAGTAACTGAAGAAGAAAATAAGTAATCAGAACAAAACCAAAAGGTCTTTCCACGGAAAGGTGAAGACCTAATAATCAAAACAAAATCAAAAGGTCTTTCCAAGGAAAGACAAAACGACTTTAATAGCAATAAAAAGAATTCAAAAGGTCGTAGACCTATTAATAATAATCAGAAGAAAATCAAAAGTTCGTTCTACGAACAGTGGAAAGGCATTATCATCAGAACAAAATCAAGTGGAAAGATTACATTTTAACTGAAGACATTGTTAGATATGTTGAAAAATGCGATGAATAGTAATTAAAATCACGAACATTTTCCATGTTTAACCATGTCATCTAATCTATCTCAATGAAAGTACATGTTCATGGATTATATATTTGCTATCATCAAGACCTATTAATAATATCGTGCTTTGTGGTTCTGGTTATTCAATATAAGGTAGTTTAATAAATTTATATGTTTTCGCATGTGGTGTTTTAAAAAGAAAAAATTGGGGTAATTATTCAAACTTGTCAGTATCAAATATGTTAAGACTTATTGATTTGTTTGGTCACAATCGTTTTTTCCCAAATAATTCAAAACTGGTAAATGTTGTGAATTAAATCAAAGATATATGAATGGATGTGTTGTTAGTTACAAAAATAATTGAATAGTCGATATCAGTATATCTCATAACAGAATTCTTTAAACTGCACTCGATTGTAGAAAGATTTAACTATGTTGTCAGGTGAATAAGGGTTTAAAATAGTACACAGTTTTGCAGTTATTTCAAACCACTGTATTTTGGAATACACCAGTCACATTTTATTTGCCAGTATTCGACAAATAGGCACAACAAACTCCTTACAACGAGGCAATTGCGTGATCAATGCTAATGCAAATTGTTGTTTTATGCAACCACACCATGGGATTGACAAGAAATTACTCTCGAATATAGACGAGAATGAATTACCCTTGAACCTTACGTTGCAATCTATAAAAGTCTCACTACACAGGTGTTGACAAATTTGCTGTGTTTACTACTTCTAATAGGGCTAGATCTATAGGCAACAAAGGCTTACATACCCATAACGAACGAGCTGAAAATGTTGACTTCCTGAGAGTCTCAAAACCACTTTAAGCCATCTGGCTAGATTGTTGGTTCTTTCGCAAATAAACGTTCTTTCCATATGCACTAAAACAAATTGTTTATCGAATTTGACAAAAAAAACATTAGCACTCGTGGCTTTGCGATTTGCAAAACCTTTTCAATATAAAAAGTCCTTTCAATAAAAGTTTCCATTCAAGACAATCTGAAAACTTCTAGATAATTAATCTGCTTACAAAACCATACAGTTACACAAGGTCCATATCTCATTAGCGAAACTGTCAAGTTTCTCAGATGTCTTGCCGCCTATAGATTGGATTGATTGTATAATGTTTTGATTCCAATGCTGCGATGGTTACAGATTGAACAGGAAGCTTCAAAGCATATTAAATAATTGACAATAAATAAAAAAAAAGTAAACGTGGCTAGTGTTTTCCAGATGTCTTCCCGACCATTTACAATAAGACCTTAAGAATTCTTTTCAGAACAGCATTGAATGCATGTATAATCAATTCAATCAGTTTTGTTTTAGTCAAACAACAAGGCATTAAAGATTGAATTACGAAATAAAAAGACCTTTAACATGTTTAACAATCAAGATTGAACATCAAAGAATTTAAAGAATTTTATCGATTTTCTAGTCAGTCAAAAATTTCGTATTTGACAATGTAATTAACCTTTCAAACCAAACCATGTACTGAGATGGAATTTAAACATATTTAAATAACGTTTGCCATGACTCAGGCTTTTTGAGAACTTTTTTAAAAGAGAGGCGAAAGAGACCAAAGGGACATTCAATGTTATAAGTCGAAAATAAACGCCTTGGCTTAAAAAGAAAAAGACCAAACAAACAATCGTACACAAAACACAACATAGAAAACTACAGACTGAGCAACACGAACCTCACCAAAAACTTGGGGTGAACTCAGCTGCTCCGGAAGGGTAAAAACAGATCCTGCTCCACATGTGGCACCCTTCGTGTTGCTCATGTTAGTACAAACCCGATAATAAGTTAACACCCAGTCTACCATAAAACCATGCAAAACAGTCCACAAGGGGGTCATCAGATTTGATTGAAACTTTGTGTGCTCAAACAACATTATGAAAGAAGTCCATGCATAAAACAAATATTTCATCTGGTTCCCATGCCTTTCAGTTAGGAGATGATGTAATGTACCGGGAATCAGTTTCCCCATGTTGGAGGCAGTATTTTCTATGAAAATGACAAATTTCAACACCCTGAAACTTATGAATGCAGAAAATAACGAGATAACGAAAAATGATTTATTGAACAATCAAGTGTTGAAGCTTTAGTAACTCATCAGTACTTAAATTTACAAGAAACAGTTTGTGGATTATTCCAAGGGAGATAATTCAGTAAAAAAGTATTTTCAGAAAATCATAAAAAGAACATACTTTTAAAACTATCTAGCCTTTGGTCCATTAAAAATATAAAGATAACTCCTTATGTTTTATTAATTGGAATACTTAATTATGCATTTTAGCTAGTAAACTTGCTGGGGTCTCATTGAAGTACATTCTAGAATTCTACACGGAAAATGCCTAAATTTACATTTTTCTCAATAAATCAATGAATTCAAAATAGTATTCTGTATATAATGTTTGAAATGTAAGTGTTTCTTTTTCAAAAGCACTATAATATTCAACAAAATAAGTCAAAGTAACAATGACCATAGTTCAATAACAATTTATAATGCCATATATATTGAATTTCTATGGTACAAAGGGAGATAATCCAGTAAAAATGCATTTCAAAAAAGCTTAAAATTACATTTTTTTAAATTTACCAGCTCTCGGTCCATTGAAAATATAAACATATCTCTATTTGGTTATATTTTAAGTGACAGAATTAATAACACATTTTTGCATATACGATTGGTGGTTCTTGTTTAAGTACTTTCTAGAATTCTCCTTCAATAATGTCAAAATTTACAATTTCCATTACAGAATCAATGAATTTTAAATATCAATCTGTAGATAATTTTGGAAATGTAAGTTAAACTAACAATGAAGATAATACAATTACAATAAATGATGCCATAAATATTGTACAAAGAGAGATAATTCAGTAAAGAACGCATTTTCTAAAATCTTTGAAAAGTATCTATTTTTTGTCAAATTAAGCATTCTACTCTGGATACATCATAAGTGTTTCGATATTTCCTTTCTTTTCATAAAGCTAAATATATAACAAAGCATACCAAGGTGTAATAAGAGAATGTGTAGACTAAAAACTGATTGTCAATTTGTGATTTTTTTCTATGATTCTGTTGAAAATGTCAAAATTTGGAATTTCTGAAAAAAATAAAATATCAATCTGTATATCCATGTAGTTTTAAAGTGTATTTTTAAAACGAGTAATTATCTTACAAGGTGTAGATACCTAAGATACCTAAGAAAATTACAGTCACCATAACATTGACTTTTATATAACCAAGGAATAATACAAAGAAATCTAATTATAAAAACAGGCTTCTAAAATAATTAGGGCTGTCATAGTTTTACTAGAGTTAACTCGTCAAAATTAAACTCATCTCATGTATTTAAATGTTTCTTTATATGAAAATTATAAATCAATATTGTTCTTGCTTTTAAAGTTTCTATCTATAGATTGTAGTTTTCAAGATGCTAGGCAAAATGTAAAAATTGTTCAAAATTTGTAAATTTGGACATTATTCAAGGAGAATTCTACAAAGTACTGAAACAAGAACCCACCAATCGTATATGCAAAATGTGTTATTAATTCTGTCACTTAAAATATAACCAAATAGAGATATGTTTATATTTTCAATGGACCGAGAGCTGGTAAGTTTTAAAAATGTAATTTTAAGATTTTTAAAATGCATTTTACTGGATTATCTCCTTTGTACCATGGAAATTCAATATATATGGCATTATAAATTGTAACTGAACTATGGTCATTGTTACTTTGACTTATTTTGTTGAATATTATAGTGCTTTTGAAAAGAAACACTTACATTTCAAACATTATATACAGAATACTATTTTAAATTGCACGCCAATCTTTATTATAAAGGACAGTTGATTGGAGAAAAGTAATGGATGGCCACGCCTATATTAAAACTGAGGTCCTATGAACTGACTTCAGATATATAGCTCCCAATATTCGAATTTAATGAAAAAATATATTGATATCTCGTATTGTTCCAGTATTAAAAGTGTTGAGTAACGTAGTTGAATTTTAGATCAAATTTGGGAAGTCGTGTACATCCCCATTTTTAAAGTTATTCAACTAGAAGAAATAAAAAAAAAAAAAAAAAAATCAGCTGGTTTTGAAATTTTTTAAGAGTTGCAAATATTAAACGAATTAAAATTATGATACAGAATGATTTTTTGATTTGTTTTCCTCAACAGTGTTTGCTGAAGCATTTGTTCACCGAATCCCGAAAAGTTAATCATATATTCCAGAGTTTAATACGTGTTAATCCTGAATTCACACAAATAATAAAGTCCCAGCCCGACGTTCGTAAAAGGTCTGTGCTAGAGTTTAGTTTAATTTTCAGAAATTAAAATCAAACAAAATGTTTTATACAAACTCGTCTTCAGACACGTAAATTTATATAGGTTACTATAGCTGGCCTGGATTGTGATAGAAAACATCCAATGAAATGCATAAAATTTTCTAATGCCATGGGTCACGCATGGACTGTCTTACTTTATAGGGATGCCCATGTGACACATCAAAGATAAGATTGATTTACCCATTGTACTTTAGAATTGCAACAATCTTAAATTCACTTGAATACATTGACCTGTTATCTTGTCGACTTTAAAGCCTGCCAGACAGATGGCTTATATCCTGAGAAGAGACCTTGATGACATTTGTAAGTTAAACAAATCTTAATTTTCACGGGAACGAATATTTTGTAAAAACGTTGTAGTGATCAGATCATCAATGACGTAATTTTAAAATAAGATGCCAAGGTCGAAAATAGTTCTAGCTCATAATGAAGAAAATATCAACCGTCTTATAGCAAGAAAGTCTCCTCACGTACCCGAAGCTTGTGGACATATGTTGCTGGTGGATAAAGTCACACTGACTTACATTTGACTTTTTCTCTGCGGTTACGAAGCTCGTTGTCGAAATCAACATTAGGAAGCTACCATTAGATTTTTACGGGGGTCTAGGATGAAAATAATGTTGTCTTGCATTTTCTTTAAATGTATATAATCTCCATGTAAATGTAGTCCTGCCTTTTGCTTTACACTCTGTGTGTTCATGTAGCCGTGAGATATGGGACTACGTATTTTCACGTCAGACAAACTTCTTCGTGCATGTGACTTCATATTCGATTAAGTAATTTCAAAACGGAATGGAATGCCCATCGATTGATAAAGGGAACAGTAGAAATAATAAAATTAGTCCATTCGATCATTCTTAAGCTCATGTACAAATGTATATGCTAATTTATTATTGTGCACTGTTTAATATGGTCAACAGGAATGTCACTTGCTGAAAGTCACAAATGATAGCTAAAATATATCATGAAACAATTACCATTATGGTATTTCATTTGACTTCTCGGGTCGGTTGACCATGAAATAATGCATTATAGTTTTAACAAAGAAGTAATTAGGGATAAGAAATGTCTAAATTGATAAGTTTTACATTGCATTAAAAAATCCATTGCAAGAATATTGTATAATTAGAAATCATCGCCCGCTGTTGGAAGTTCAGTTTTGCAATTTTTCGTGCTTGTCATGAGACGATATTTCAGGGTTTCGATTGTTAAACTCATTAAATCAAATAACTAATATATTCCATCTCAACCTGAGAAAGAGTGGCTCATTTACCTCTATCAATGTTTATCGTTTATAAGATGCTGTACTTTCAATGCTATTTATAAACGCAGAGTAATATATTAAATGTTTGGTATACAAGTTTTAAATTATTCATCGTAAAAAAAATCAGAAGATGATGGGAAATATCAAAGAATCATGATATAAACTGAAAGAAAAGAAGAAAACCCAACACATTTTTTTTAGTAAAATTGAAAATCCAACTGATTAAAAGTTGTGTTCACCTCTAAAATCCTATACACATAAAACAAGTACTTATAGTATCTCAAAATGTCCAAATAGAGCCCGTTTTATAAACGCGCACTGGACATAATTGTTATCTTTCTTTTTAGACTTTCCACATTTTATCAACCGTTTGTGAACTATTTTTGAAGATTACGAATCCGTGGCTTCATTGCACATTTAACGCAAAATAATTTTTTTTTGTTTTGTTAAGAAAATATGATACACAATTACTTGTGTGTAAAATTATTTCAATGGAAGCTTTCTGAAGGTATTTGACAGGACATACGCCAATTCATGAGGGCGTGACACATTTTCACGAATGTCCAACCATCTATTCTGTTGAACAAAGTTTAACGTGCCGTGATGTTTGAACAACTTAAATGACATTGTCATAGTATTATGACATTGTCTTTTAACATGAAAGGCTATTTACTGTATACTATTGTGACTGTGTTATCCTGATTCAAAACTTAATTGATTTAGAAAAGTACTTTGCAACCGCTGAGAAGACGTTTAGTGTATTTTATATTTGTCCTTTCGGAGCCTTGTACATCTTACTATGCTGTATGGATTTAGCTTATTGTTGAAGGCCGCACAGTGACCTTTAATTGGTCATTTCTACGTTATTTAGTCTACGGTTAAATTTCTCATTAGACATTTTCCCATCATAGATGATCAGGTGTAATATAAAAAGAAAACTACATTATCGTATACAGGATACATATTTATTAAATATAGTAAAGAAAACTTTAGTAAGATTGAGTACAACAGCAGCTTTGCCTTATTAAATCATTGATGCTGTCTCCTTCAGACTGTCAAACACCGTCACCCTAACTGTTAACATGGTATTATATGTGATAAATTGCTGTAAACAATAGTCAACTGAGTATTTATTCACAGTACGCACCTCCTATTTTAGTTGTGGTGATAGAAATCATAATATCATTGATACATGTACACGTTTGAGATATATGTGCAGTTCTTCAAATGCAGATTTAAACCTTGTTTATATTAAACCAAATGCAGCTGTGGTCATCCTGTTGAGGATAGTATTCACTTTTTTTAGTGCCCTTTTCACAATGAAGCAAGAGAAATATTGTTTTCAAAATTAGAAAGATCTACTATATCCATATTGGCTGGTGACGTTGACCTTTCATTTCAGCAAAACAAAGAAATTTTTGAGTCTGTACAATCATTTATTAGAAATACACAAAGATTTAGAACATTCAATTAAAATTCAGAATTCCTACTTTCAAACTCTTGACTCTAGTCCAGTTTTATATATTACTCTATATTATATTGTATGTACAATATTTTTGTTTTTGAGACAAGGCCATATTTTTCAAGAGAAAAGCACAATTACTCCAAGGCGAATTGCGAGAAGTGGTTTCGTATTTCGTTATAGAAAAAAATATACTAGTAGTTTATGTAAAGTAACGACTCTCGTACGGTGTCGCATTAATATCTTTTAATAAATTGATGCAATTGGATGCAAAAATAATGACAATTAAATGTCAGGTTTGCAAGATCAGACAGTAACCCAACAACTAAACATTTGAAAATCTAGGGATCAATATTTTACATTCGTCAGCAATAAGCAATTTTCATAAGTAAAACATGATTTAGTCGAATACTTTGAGAGTAAAGAAAAGAGACTACCATAGATTTGTTATTAATCCCAAATGCTTGATGGGTACAAATCAGTATTCTGGAGTTACCTTTTGGCATTAAACCACATTACAACATAAATTGGAAAATAGGGACAGGAAGTATTTCTATAAGACATTGTTGTTTTCCTGTTCTATGAAGCTTTCTTACTGGCAAACATGGTGATAGATTTTATAAATGCTGTCAGGCACCGACCATTGAAAAACAATCGATCTGTTTAAAAAAGGAATATAAATAACTGTTTGGTTGGTTGTTTTTTTTTTTTTTTCGCAAATTGGGAAAATGACCGTTTGATTTCAAAATTATATAAAATTATTTTGAAATCAATTAATGAAAATAATTTAATTACATGTGAAATGGCTAAATTTTGTGGCGTAGGGATGTGATTGAGTGGTTTTGTTTACAATTATTTCTCATTATTTCATCAGTGAAAATCTTAAATTGTTTCATCATGTTGTTTGATTTACACATTATAACAAAACTAAGAAGATGACGGATGAATTTATAGTTAGACTTTTGACGTCCAGTGGCAACTATTAGATGTATTATTAGGACATTTAAAATGTTATAAATATGAACAAGGACATCCTTGCTATAAATATGAACAAGGACATCCTTTGTTATGCAAACATGTGTATCACGGCACAAGCGATGACCTATAGACCCTGTGTATCATATGTATATTTAGGGTGGGGTTGCTCTGAATAAAGGAGGTATATAGAAACAGGAAAATAAAGAAAATAAAATATAGAATAAGAATAGAGTATAACGGGCAAATCAAAGAATAGAGGAAAATGGTCTTAAAAATTAAAGAATAGAGCGAATGGTCTAGTTTTTTGTTGTTAGAAAATATAAAATGAAAACGCTAAATTATAATATCACTTACGAATTAGAAATGTTTCATTTGCCGGACACGCTCTTTTTGATGATTGTCTAAAGTCAAGTGCATTAGAAGTAAAAATAATACGTAATTGTTTGTACATTGGTAGGGATTTATGTTTCGGGTTGATGAGGCACATAACCGGTAATTGTTTCCATTTGAAATTTCTCGAATATTTTTTTTTCGACTGATTTGATAGATGAATAAAAATATATCTATAATCTAAAAATGGTTTAATTACGATATATAGATAAAACTGTTATTCTGAGCGTCACTGATGAGTCTTATGAAGACGAAACGCGCGTCTGGCGTATTAAATTATAAGCCTGGTACCTTTGATAACTATTTACACCACTGGGTCGATGCCACTGCTGGTGGACGTTTCGTCCCCGAGGGTATCACCAGCCCAGTAGTCAGCACTTCGGTGTTGACATGAATATCAATTATATGGTCATTTTTATAAATTTTCTGTTTACAAAAGTATGAATTTTTGGAAATACTAAGGATTTTCTTATCCCAGGCATAGATTTCTTTAGTCGTATTTGGCACAACTTTTTGGAATTTTAGGTCCTCAATGCTCTTCAACTTTGTAAGCCTGGTACCTTTGATAACTATTATTCAGTCGATGTTAAAATACATGCGATAACAGAGAATACATAAAATAATTAACAAACCTTTTGAACAAAAGGTCAACCTTAAGACCCCGAATATACTTTTGTAAGAACATAAGATTAATTCCGAATTCCATCTAAATAAATTGTTCATTTAGGTAAAAAAATGTTAATACCTTAGGTTATTTTCAAAAATGTTGACTGAAAACCCTGCAGGCTGCAGTTTACCCGCACATTCACCAAGTACGTATTTCCACAGCTAACTAAATTCATAATCGTATCTTTTAATTTGTTTAAATTTATTTCAGTGTTTATCATGTTTATTTTTCAAACTTTTATGTAAATTATTTTGGATCAACATCGAGTCAGATTAAATTATAATTTATTTAATGATTGATTAAAAACTGAAATATGCATCCAATCTAAATTTACGCCTATCATCACCTATATAAAAGATTTAACCGAACACAATTCATGTTTTATATTTAAAATAAACATATACACTAAACGAAACTATGCACGCCAAGAAACGATGTATGCTAAACCATACGATATACGCTAAACGAAACGATGTACGCTAAACGATACGGTATACGCTGAACGAAACGATGTAAGCAAAACCATACGATGTATGATAAAGGGCGCTTATGTTATCGTTGATGGTATGGTTAATGGTACATGGTTTCGTTCGTACATCATTCGTTCAGCGTCCGTACAACGTTCGGTCAGCGTTTCGTTTGCATTCGTACACCGTTCGGGAAGCGTACGTACATCGTTCGGGCATCGTTCGTACATGATTCGGGCATCGTTCGTATTGATAACTTTTACGTTACACGGACTGTAGATACAAGTATCTTGTCTTGGGAGGATAAATCCTACTTTGTAAAGAATCACTCTGATTCAAACAAAAATTCTCTGAAACTGACATTATCAAGATGCTTGATTTCTTGATTGACAACATATTTGTTACGTTTGGAGGACATGTTTTCAACAGAATGTCGGAATTCCAATGGTAACCAATTGTGCCCTCTTCTTGCCGACTTGGTCCTTTATTATTATGAGGCTGACTTCATACAGGAACTTCTTAGGAAGAAAGATAAGAAGTTAGCAATATCCTTTATCTTCACGTTCCGCTATATAGATGATGTTCTCTCACTAAATAATACAAAATTTGGTGACTATGTTGAACGAATCTATCCCATCGAACTAGAGATAAAGGATACTACAGATACAGTTAAGTCTGCCTCATATCTTGACTTACATCTAGAAAATTGACAATGAGGGTCGGTTGAAAACAAAACTTTACGACAAAAGAGATGATTTCAGCTTCCCAATTGTGAACTTTCCATTTCTATGTAGCAAAATTCCAGCAGCGCCTGCATACGGAGTATATATCTCCCAATTGATACGATATTCCCTTGTATTTCCTATCATGATTTCCTTGATAGAGGATTGCTGCTCACAAGGAAGCTATTAAACCAAGAGTTCCAAATGGTGAAGTTGAAATCATCCCTTCGTAAATTTTACGGACGCCATCACGAGTTGGTTGACCGTTATGGAATAACCGTTTCACAGATGATATCGGATATGTTCCTTATGTAGTAACTACAATACCCTTCCCTTTTCACGAATGTGACCTACCGAATTAGACTATTTACCGGATTTGTAATAACATAAGCAACATGACGGGTGCCACACGTGGAACAGAATCTGCTTACCCTTCCGGAGCACCTGAGATCACCCCAGTTTTTGGTGGGGTTCGTGTTGCTTAGTCTTTAGTTTTCTATGTTGTGTCATCTGTACTATTATTTGTCTGTTTGTCTTTTATTTTTGGCCATGGCGTTGTCAGTTTGTTTTCAATCTATGAGTTTGACTGTCCCTCTGGTATCTTGCGTCCCTCTTTTAAGCGATTTCTATTTGGTGGGAAAAATCTCAAATCTTAACTCCTAGGTCTGTATGACTTACGGTTCGTGTGCTATATTAATATGTTACTTATTTTAAATACAGGAGAGACAATAACTCTTGTCTGGAGTTTTCGCATCGCTTCTGTCAAAATTGATTTCAATATCACGCTCACAAGAAAACCAGTGTTTGGGGATTTAACTCTTACAAATAGAAATATACTGTTAAACAAGACGAGTTTCTGACTAGCAATAGCAGTTCGAATATACAAAATAGGTGAGTTTCAAAAGCGCAATAAATGTTCGAATATTCAAAATATCTTGCAAAAGCATAATACAGTAATTTACCATTTACAATAAGACCTTAAGAATTCTTTTCAGAACAGCATTGAATGCATGTACAATCAATTCAATCAGTTTTGTTTTCGTCAAACAACATGGCATGCAAGATTGAATTACAAAAAAAAGACCTTTAACATGTTTAACAATCAAGATTGAACATCAAAGAATTTAAAGAATTTTATCGACTTTCTAGTCAGTCAAAAATTTCGTAATTGACAATATACCTTTCAAACCAAACCATGTACTTACAATTTCTAATACAGAATCAATGAATTTTAAATATCAATCTGTAGATAATTTTGGAAATGTAAGTTAAACTAACAATGAAGATAATACAATTACAATAAATGATGCCATAAATATTGTACAAAGGAGATAATTCAGTAAAAATGCATTTTCTAAAATCTTTAAAAAGTATCTATTTTTTCTTCAAATTAAGCATTCTGCTCTTGATACATCATAAGTGTTTCGATATTTCCTTTCTTTTCATAAAGTTAAATATAAAATAAAGCATACCAAGGTGTAATAAGATAATGTGTAGACTAAAAAACTGATTGTCAATTTGTGATTTTTTCTATGATTCTGTTGAAAAATGTCAAAAGTTGCAATTTCTGAAAAAAATTAAAATATCAATCTGTATTTTTTAAAAAGAGCAATTATCTAACAAGGTGTAGATACCTAAGAAAATTACAGTCACCATAACATTGATTTTTATATAACCAAGGGAATAATACAAAGAAATCTAATTATAAAATCAGGCTTCTGAAATAATTAGGGCTGTCATAGTTTTACTAGAGTTAACTCGTCAAAATTAAACTCATCTCATGTATTTAAATGTTTTGACGTCTTTATATGAAAAATTATAAATCAATTTTTTTCTTGCTTTTTAAAGTTTCTTTCTATAGATTGTAGTTTTCAAGATTCTAGGCAAAATGTAAAAATTGTTCAAAATTTGTAAATTCGGACATTATTCAAGGAGAATTCTACAAAGTACTAAAACAAGAACCCAACAATCGTACCCCTTACAGAAATGAAATGTTTGCAGCAGATCTGCTGCAAATTTGCTGCAGGTCTGCTGCAAACAAAAGGTTGCAGGAACCCTTTGAATAATGTTTGCAGACGTTTGCAGCTAGCTGCAAACCTCCTGCAAACATTGCAGCTTTTTGCTGCAAGCTTGTGGCAAGTTTGCAGAAACAAATATGTTTGCAGTAAGATTGCAGGAAAACTAGAATATAAGGGATGTTCGCAGCTAGTTTGCAGAAATCTTTGACAATTTTATATGTTTGCAAGAGCATTGCAAGAAACTTCATAAAACGACTGAGCATGCCTATTGGTAACTTCCTGCAAGATAAAGATTTGAAATTTGAAAATGTTGGTGATGTTTGTGTCATGATATATATTAGTGTTCAGGGAGGCATTATAGTTCGGAAGTTAACAGAATAGTTTTCCAAGACATTATTTGTAAGTACAAATTCATCATAGAATGTAAACTTGTGAAATTCATTCCCGGCGGCTCCACAGATATATCTGCATGAAGGGTAAAAATACATTTTCAAATATGTAACCAGGCAATATATAGTACTCCCTCATATGCTTAGAGATTATAACTTACTAAATATTTTGTTGTAAGTCTAGTTGAATTTTGTGACAATTTTAATTTAACTAGCTGTATATATATGCACAAAATAAATTTCAAATAAACCTTTTTTGAATTTTAGATTCATGCATGTAATTCATTTGAGAACGTACTTGGAATTAATTTAACTTATTAACAGGTATAAACTTATGCTATGATAATTTTTTCAAATGGTAAAGTAATTGAATTATTGTATGTATGGATGTAACATAACTTTTTTCAGAATTTGCTGTGTAATATATATAGATAATATGATGTGTACACAACATGACATATTGGTTAATTGTATAACTTATGTAGTTCCTGCAAGTTGCAGAAAACACGCAGGAGAAAGATTGATTTGAATATAAGTGTTTGCCGCAGGTCTGCAGCAAACACGCAGGAGAAAGATTGATTTGCATAAATATGTTGGCAGCAGGTCTGCAGCAAACACTCATTTGCATATAAATGTTTGCAGCAGGTCTGCAGCAAACACGCAGGAGAAAGATTGATTTGCATAAATATGTTGGCCGCAGGTCTGCAGCAAACACTCATTTGCATATAAATGTTTGCAGCAGGTCTGCAGCAAACACTCATCTGCATGTATTTGCAGCAAACACGCTGCAAATACGGACTCTGTGTTCGCTGCAAGTCTGCAGCAAGTTCGCAGCAGACTTGCAGCAAATGTTTGCAGGAGGCTGATTTTTCAGTAAGGGACCACATCTTCTTATATCTATAAGTTGTAACGCTGGATAAATTATGATTGTAGATTTTTAGCTTTGATTTTTTAAAATTTTTTAAAATTTTTCTTCCTGTGGAAAATGTTCCATGATATTAAGGTCGAGAACAAATTGCCAATACTTCCGATAGGCAGGTTTTGCAAAGTGGATCGAATAGGATTAAGGGCAAGAATTTCTTCTTCCACTAATGTTAGATATGAACAAACATTAAGCTTTAAAGCACGCTACCTACGGACCCCTTAAAGAGTAAATGGAGACGTATTTTAATATATACAATAAGTTTGTCGGTAGTAGATGGATGGATAGATGGCTGTTTAACGTCCAGTGGCAAATTTAAAAAGCATTTTCAGGAAGAGAATATAATATATGGATAATATAAACCCTGGTTTGTAATAGAGCGACATAAGGGGTTTGTTCTCTAATGTGCTAGTTCACTAGGTATCAATACACAGGAAGACATGTCACCCTATATCCGGACACATTATTCTGAATCTGTGACCAGGGAAAAAAACAGCTTCGTTTATTATTTAGTACTTTAATATAAAATTCTCAATTTTGAGATTTTAAACTTTAATTCACTGTGTTTTATAATTCATTTTTTTTTTAAATTTTCGTTTCATCACATGCTTTAATATGCAATTAAATTCTCAGTTCGGACATTGAGCGACATGTTTTACTCTGTTAACTAATTAGTGTAAAGTTAGTTTTCACCAGAGTTTCAGTCCTAGATTAGAGCATTCGTTCGTTATGTGATGAGGTGCATCACAGTTTCAGAAAAAAGGCCATTCAGTCAGGCTCTTGTTACACAACCTTCAGGTCCTCCACTTTTCCCCGGTGACAAATCCTAGACAACCAGCCTCGCTCTTACTCCCAAATGCCGAGTGTTTAACGAAGATTCAGTAAATACCAATATTTAAGTCTTTATTTTGGCCCGGCCGTGATTCGTACTCACGACTGGCCACACTCGAGGCGAAACGCTATCACGAGACCATCTGTCTGTAGAGTATAAGTATGAATGGTGAATAATTTTATAATATATATAAGTTTATTGAATAATGCACAGTTATACTCCAATGGGCATACATAAATCAACAAAATAAGTTTACAATACATCATAAACAACAATAAAAGAACAAAACATTGTATACATATGTATGTATCATGCAGTTGTTGAGTCCACCCTCCTCAGTGACCATGACTTTTTAACAAAAGGAGCAGCATACTGCATAATTGACGGACACGAAAGACATGAAACCAATTTATTAAAATTATCTATATTATCTATATTAGAATAGGTACTTTTAACTTTCTGTAAAAATTCAAGTCTCAAATCTTCATTTTTTGTACATATAAATAAAAAAGTTCTTCATCATCTATTTTATTTAAACAACAATGTTGACATAAACGTTCTTCTCTTTTTATATTTATGTATCTGCCCCTTTCAATTTCCCAAATATGGTCACTTACCCTTAATTTAGTAAATCTTTTCCTTGTTTAAGTGTTATTTTCTTTAAGTAAATAAGGCTCAGTTTCATATTTCTTTTAAATTTACTATAGATAAATAATTTATTATTTTCTGTTAAAGAATTAATTTTTTAAAGAACAATTTTTTTATAATTTTCTTGCATAGTCTCTTTCATGTGTATATTCATTTCATATTTTCTTTTATAAAGTCAATATTTTCAACATAGATAGTTTCAAATTCTTTTCATGAGTTCCTGTTTCATCCAACAGTTTAGTTGTGCAATATGCATCATATAACAACGGATTAATTTCTGTGTTAGATATTCATGCCATATATTTTAGTGCCTGAACTTTTACATATACATCTATTGGATATTGTCCTAACTCTGCCCTTGATGCAATGTTTACTGTTTTTTTTCACTTAAACCTAGAATTAATTTGCAAAATTTTAAATTCACCTTTTCAATGAAGCTATTATCAATAGAGGTTAGTAAATCCAAATCTTTATATAGAAAGTTTTAAATGTAACACATGCATGAGTCAATCAACCTTTGTTTTTGTTTCACTCTATTTTTATTATGTTCATAAATTGAAAAAAAAAAAAAACTTCGGATACATGTACTTGTGGAGGCTTAAAAAAATTCTGGTTTGAAAAAAAAAAAAAAAAAAAACCCACGGTATTCAGAGAATTCATTCATTAACAAAATCAAATCTTTTATAGAAGCTGAATATACAGAACTATAAGGGGTTCGTTTCAGATGCAAAAATGAAATAATCATTACGAATACAAACGGTAAATACCTGACTATAATAATATCTATTCAATTTTCAAATTCGAGTAAATAATGTCATGTGCTCAACTAAGTAATTCCATGTGCTGTGACTAAGTAATGTCATATGCTGCGACTAAGGAATGTCATTTGCTGCGATTAAATAATGTCATGTGATGGGACAACATAATGTCATATGCAGCGACTATGTAATGTCATGTGCCGCGAGTAAGTAATGTAATGTACTGCGAAAAGAATGACGATCAACTAGATTTGCTACTTCGTCGACGAGAAGCAGTAATCTAGTAATATAGATCTTTATTCTTTTGATAAGTTCAGCCGGTACACTGACTTATTGTTGCGGTCATATGTATGTTTCGAGAAGGTTCTGATACAGATTATTTTATAACATATAAACAAGTTGCATTTTCGTTGATCCGAATGAGTGCTGTGTGTGTAAAGCTAAGTTATAATTATAACACGCATAGTAAGGACGATAACAAATTCTTAATAAATCTTAAAAGTAGATTATACAAAATGATATGAGCGGTATGAAGGGCGGGAGGTTTGGAGTGTCATTGAGAAAAGGGTTAAGAGATGAAAATATTGTTGCAATGATTTTTATCGGTCGGATATTTACATTGTAACATAACCTCTACACAAGACACTGAATATAATGTTAACTTTTGGCGGATCGTGTGTGGGTATCTGTATTTCCTCTCCCCGGTAAACTCCATTGGTTTGTTTACTAACGTCCAGTGGCAAATATTTCATGCATAAATTATTTATCAATAGGGTAGTTCTGTCAAACGGGCCAACCTGAGCAGAATTAGTTTACAGTTTGCGTTGTCCGTATTTCTGTAAGGTGTTTTGATTTCACTACGTCATGCATTTTCCTATTTATTAAAATTTCAAATTTTCCTTTTGTATCTTCTATTTGACTTTAAATTTTTTTACAGATTATTGAAAAATGCACACAGTATTAGTGACATGAGGATGCGGTTTTCTAGGCCAACATGTGGTCAAACATTTACAGCTGTATGGAGAGAGCATAAAAGAAATACGGGTTCTAGATTTCGTTCCTTTTGAAAGAAAATTAGGTAAAATAATATATAATAAGGAGATGTGGTATGATTGCCAATGAGACAACTATCCACCAAAGTTCAAATGAAGTGGATGTAAGCCGATAATATTAGAACATAAAAAAAATGTGCAAATGAAAAAATAGGAAACAAAACGACAATGACTATTAGAAACACGTTATTGAGTAAATATTCCACTTCTAAGATGTTTCGGCCGCTAGCCTTCTTCAGATTCTTTGTGATCTTTCTAACTTCATGGTATTTTAGGAAGTTATGAAAGATTACCGAAGAAGGCCGGCGTCCGAAACGTCTCAGAAATGATTTATTTAATACGATGTTGTTAAATATGTTCACTTTTTTTCCAATTTCTACACAATAAAGAACTTGACAAAAAGTGAACCAATTCACAAAATATATAACTTGATTCACATAATACTGAGGTTTGAACATTATTTTCGAGTTGTGATATTTCATTAAACAAATCTTCTCGACCTTCTTTGTTCATACAATTAATTAGAAGATTAGAAAAAAAAACTTGTCGAACTTACCATCGTCTTTTATTATGAAAAACCGGAACATTATGCATCTGATTAATAGATAGTTGTTTGATCTACGTCCAGTGGCAAATATATATAATGCATATACAGCACGAGTAAATTAAAAAAAAAAATATAAGAGGTAGGTCCTCGTCTAGGGTTCGACCATGATGAAGGGCGAGAAATTTGAAATACCACGGAAAATGAGGGTATTTTGGTAAGAAACAGAAATTTAGCCTTGCAACAGGTCACCTACGAACCGCTCAAAGAAATGTCACATTGGTTCTTTAACGTCAAGAGAGAATGGCTCCCCTAACACGAAGCATCGGATTTAACTGCCACATTATGACCAGATATGGCTGCACATTTATACATCCCGCACAGCCAAACGGACGCCCCAGGGTGTTAATGCCAATCTGGAAAAGACCAAGGGATGACCATAGTTCTATACCCCAGTCTACCCGTGGGGGTGTCTATATCTGCATTTAAGGTATTTTGTAAGTTGTTAAACACTAGCTATATTTTGTACTTATTCGATGACATTTTACGATACAATATTTATAGACTACTTGTTTGTGAATCATCATGGAATTGCATGGGTTTGGTTATTCCAGAAACACGTGTTCGGCCGGTAGGTATTGTACATACAAATGTAACACGGGCGGTTTTAATAAAAAATAAAATAGATAACGTAAATAAAAAGTTTTTAAGCGTAAATGAAAAGTAAAGATTTTTTAAGCGTAAATAAGAAAAGCAGCAAAAATAATACCTTGTATATTTATTTAATTCACGGGGTCTCAATCAGAACGTTAAAGAAGCTTACTGAATAGATTTGTCAACGAATTATCTTTTCATTTTTTTAAAATGAATTTACATTAATACATCAAAACGATATTTAGGTCATGACATATTTGTTTAAAACAGTTTTGCAAGACTATATTGACAATTTTGCATCGAAATAAGTTGATTCACATCTCATATAAATTTTAAATTCACCTTTTCAATGAAGCTATTATCAACAGAGGTTAGTAAATCCAAATCTTTATATAGAAAGTTTTAAATGTTACACATGCATGAGTCAATCAACCTTTGTTTTTGTTTCACTCTATTTTTATTATGTTCATAAATTTAAAAAACTTCGGATACATGTACTTGTGGAGGCTTAAAAATTCTGGTTGAAAAAACAAAAAAAAAAAAGAAACCGACGGTATTCAGAGAATTCAATCATTAACAAAATAGATAACGTAAATGAAAAGTAACGATTTTTAAGTGTAAATAAGAAAAGCAGCAAAATTAATACCTTGTATATTTATTTAATTCACGGGGTCTCAATCAGAACGTTAAAGAAGCTTACTGAATAGATTTGTCAACGAATTATCTTTTCATTTTTTTAAAATGAATTTACATTAATACATCAAAACGATATTTAGGTTATGACATATTTGTTTAAAACAGTTTTGAAAGACTAAATTGACAATTTTGCATCGAAATAAGTTGATTCACATCTCATATAAATTTCGTAGATTTACTTATAGAATTATTGTTTTGTTAGGAATGTATTATAAAATCCTTTTTCGATAAAGTATTCACATGATCTATTAATTTATCAAAATCCATTAAATTAAAGCTTAGATTCATCTATAGTTTTGTCACATGTTCGGAAATGGTCAATATATTGTTTTAAACTAACGTACACACAAACCGTTCGCATGAAGTATTAATACGAAGACACATCTGGTCGGAATGTGAAATGCAGTCGCTCTCTACACGTGAAAGAACATTTTAATTACTCGTTGAAGGATCGCTAAGTTGCTGAATTTCACTCCCTCACCTAAAATGCATACTTTTTTTATATTTCAAAATTCCCCGTTCGTTTCACCGTCAACACAACAAGATGACCTTACCCATCTCGTTTTTGTTTGCATGGTTTTCTATCCAAAAAATGCCACTGCTTCTGGGAATTATACAAACAAATGTTATTACGTGGTTTAAATCTCCGGTTGTAATACCATGGCAAATACAAAGATTACCCCCCGGAAAAAACCCACGGAACCTATTAACATTTATTGTACCAAATGTAGCAACAAATTCAAAAGCCTAGAATCCATGAGAAGTCACTATAATGTTTTTCACGGAGCAACCCTTACAGAATATTGCTGTCAATGGTGACAGTCCAAATTTCTAAGAAAAGACTTCGCCGTGCGGCACTTAAAATTAAAGCATGAGATGAAATTAACAGAAGATCTTATTATCCAATAAAAAACCTCAAGGGAAATGGCAGAAAGAATTCAAAAGTGGATCCCACCCCTGAAAGCAAGGACCAGAACAAAGGAGGAAAAAATCCCCAGTTCAATTTAATTCAAGGAGATGAAGCCGTACACAGAATGAAGCAAAAGAAACAGAAAAAGAACCCACGCCCTGCGACAATTTTAGAACAAGACCACTTTTTATCATACGATGCACCCCTGCACCGCCATGCAATTACAAAAGCGGAGGAAGATACAGATGAAAACCGTTTAAAAATTCAAAATACGACTGCTTCTGGGAATTTAATAAACAAATGTTACGGTTTTACATGGTTTAAATTTCCGGGTGTAATACCATGGCAAATACAAAGACTACCCCCACCCCGGAAAGGACCTACGGAACCTATTAACATTTATTGTACCAAATGTAGCAAATAATTCAAAAGCCTGCAATTCATGAGAAGACACTATAATGTTTTTCACGGGGCAACACTTACAGAATATTGCTGTTAATGGTACCAGTCCAAATTTCGTAGAAAAGACATCGCCGTGCGGCACTTAAAATTAAAGCATGATATGAAATACGTATACGCATATGATCTTATTATTCAACAGAAAACCCCACGGGAAATGGCAGAAAGAATTCAAAAGTGGATCCCATCCCCGAAAGCTAGGACCAGAACCAAGAAGAAAAAAATCCCAAAGTTTAATTTTATTCAAGGAGATGAAGCAACAATCAGAAGAAACAGAAAAAGACCCCATCCCCCACGACAATTTTAGAACAAGACTACTTTTGATCATACGATGAACAAGATGAACAAGACCGCTGCACCGCAATTACGAATCCGCTACGAAATTAAGCAAATACTCTGATCAGGTTGGACTTGAACAATACAGGAACTTTGCACCAATAACAATCAGTTCGGAAGAGAGTATCGCCACAGTTTGTTTTGATGAAGATTACAGAAAAGAAATCCACTACAACGCCATATACGGAGTATTAAGAATATGCAAAGATTGACATTTGTTTCATATTTTATTTTTATTAACTCTTTATTACATTACGAACATTAATTTATACATGATACATTTCATTTACAATTTCAATCACTATCACGTCATAATTATAACAAACCACAATTATTATACTTTAATTAACCAAAAACGCCGTAATTGTCCTGAAGACGAAGCAGTAGCGGCGAGACATGAGGGTCTGGATGGGGGTCCTTTATTTCTGTATTCTTTAATTTTTAAGGCCATTTTTCTCTATTCTTTATACTTTTTGCCCATTATTCTCTATTCTTTATATTATAGCACCTCATTATTCTCTTTTTTTTTTAGTCCATTTTTCTCTATTCTTTATATTTTTTGCCCATTATTCTCTATTCTGTAAACTCCCATCCACACCCTCGAACATGTCAACAGAATAAAACCATTACCTAACGGTAACCTGGATGTTGTTGTCTTTTTATAGTAAATGTTATTACAGATAAATTAATAACTGGAGGCCTTGTCTGTTTTGCTTGTTTCAGAATATGATTGTGATAAGACGATAACGTCAATCATTGGAGACATACAGGATGTAGACTCCGTCACACGAGCTTGTCAAAGTGTCGATGCTGTGTTCCATCTAGCGTCAAAAATAGATGTTTCCTTAATTCCTGACGTCAAATCTATGTATGATGTTAATGTTAAAGGTATACATTTAATGAGATTATAATTTGTATGGGATGAATGAAGAAGATGCGTGTACGCGTCCACACGTGTCAGGATAGAAAATGTTTCTTCAAGACTTGCGATCTTACGCCGCTATGAGATTTTTTTAAACTGTAATAAAAGAGTTTTATGATAACTAGAGTTTCAATGCACCTTATAATAAACAACAGACATAAATTCGTCAGCTGTTATAAATACGTACAAAACAGCAATCTAACAAAACAATGGAAACAAAAAACATCTAGAAGTCATTTACTTTCTTCTACAGTAACCAAGACATACTTTTTTATACATACCAAATTTAAAGCTCTTAAAAGGTTGTGATGTGAACTATACCAATATGTTGATCTCTGGACTCCATAATAAAGTTTGTCAACTGATCGATCTTTAAAAAGGAAAGGACTGAGATATAAAAGAAAAAAGGTTATATCTTAGTCTAATCCTACCACAGATTCAATGGTCTTTCCAAAGTCAGGAACCACTTGCTGGTTGTCTTACATCAATTATCTTGTGTGTTTTGTAGGTACACAAAATATAATTAAAGCATGCAAAGAACATAGCGTTCAATATTTGATATACTGCGGTACTTTAGGATCATTTTATGGGTACGATGCTGTTCGAAACGGAACAGAAACATCAGTAACATTTACAAAGAAATGTTCACATGGACAATACGGAGAAACAAAACGGAAAGCTCTGGAGATTGTTATAAATGAAAATGGATCAATTTTGAAAAATGGTGAGTAGTATATGGGTAGTAAAACAATTTGTGCAATAAAATACAAAATGAAAATTATGCCCGCAAAAAATACAAACTGTAAACGAAAGGGAACAGAAGCCAGTTAGTTGAAACAAATGAATAACTGAAATACTAAGATGATACTAGGTGAGAACAAATGAAATCAAACAGCATTATTTCTTATCTACCCAACTTTAAAATAAATATTTGCATATTGAAGATTGAAGATACCACTGAAAGCGAGAACTTTTGCAATAAAACCCCAAAAGGTTGACTTGGGAATACATACATGGTCACATAAAGCTTTACCCTTCCGTTGACCTTTTTGGGTGTGCTAGAAATATGAATACGCTGCCATGATCAGTCGGTATGGGATCGTTACACATGTTACATCCGGTACAGGGGGAGAGCCACTTAGAAAACAATGAAACAAAATGTTTGCTCTATTCCTTCGTATCCGTATTTTTACTCCGTTAATACGGTATAGAAATTGAATGAATTTAGACAACGCATGCTAAGTGGCTTGTTTGTGTGGGTTTATAAATTTAAAGCTAAGTTTGTTTGAAACACGGGACGTTAAATCTATTACCACGTCTAGTTGAAGTGTCACACAGCTGAACGTTCAACACTTGATGTTGCAACACTTTCCCGGAAGAGTCTGTGGATAGCATGTCACTTTGCAGAACTTAGACATTTATTTAAATGTGTGTTTTAGTCCTAAACGTGCATATTTTATTTGCCAATGAAAAGTTAGCTTAATAAGTTATATATAAGATGTTGCCAATCCGACAAGTACCCATGCAAAACTATGTGACGTAGATGTAAGCAACTATAGATCGCAGTACGGCCTTCAACAATGAGGATAAACCATGCAATAAAAAAAGCCAAAGAAGGCTACGACATGACAACGGGGAAAACTTGCATCCTGATTTTTAGGGTTTAAAATTATAAACTAGAAACAAATTAATAGTCATCGGCCAACGGCAACCTCTGAATGACAGGCCCCTTGCTTGGGACATTAATACACATAATGTGGTGGGGTTTAACATGATTGCACTCAGCCTACCTGGCTCTAGCCTGAATAATGGGACATGTTGCGTATTTACACATACCGCTCAGTCAGAAGTACGTCCCATCACAAAAGATCTTGTATATAGTTCAAAATTTGCATTTTGTTTGCGTATTCATACATGAAGCACTGCGAAAAAAAAAAAAAAAATCTTTGCAGTTCCTTATTTTTAAAAACTGTTGTTCGATATACTTTTAGTCTCGTTCATACTATTCAAGAAGTTTTTGTCTCTAGAAACTGAAAACATTCAGTACAAACCTTTTTCTAAAAAAGTCTATGATGAAAAAAAAAAAAAAAAATGCACAAGCACAAACATTTTAAAACAATCTTTCGTGAAGCATAAACTTTTAAATAATTATAAATAATGTCTCTAGTATATACATTCAGATTATTGCGATTGATAACTACGCATATTTACAAGACTATTGCTACTCGTCCAGGGCTCAGAGAATATAAAGGTTGATTTTGAAGAATTATTGTGTATACGATAATGTTCTCCTTCGAACAAGGAGTCCATCCGGAAACCCAAACGTATGGCTGCAATAAGTAGTGCTGGACCATGCATCTTTGACTGAGAGGTATCCAGCAGCATCATTCGTGAAGTCAAGGGTCATAGGGGAACAATATTGAGTCTTAATTTTCCCTTATCAGCTACAGTATATATTCTATGGAATCCACCCTTCTTTTTTTTATTATCCCGTTTGGCATTTTATGCTGACGCCTCAAAAATCTGCTGCTGGGGCGTAAAATTCCAAAAATCAATATCCATTAAACTACGACACAGCATTGGATGGTATGATTATTCATACTATTTAATTTCTTATCTTTTAGGCAATGTTCTTAGAACAGTTGGTATTTTACCTCCGGGGATGTACGGTGAGCTTGATCCAACTAATACAATATCTTGTAACAGATCAGTGAGAAATGGAATATACTATCGTGTAATGGGAGCTATGAATGCAAAACTACAATACAGCTATGTTACAAATGTTGCTATGATGTTTGTCCGTGCGTATCAGTCATTGCAAAACAATGAAAAGCTTGGAGGACAGTATTATTTTGCAGTTGACGATTCCCCACCACAGACACATATAGAACATCGAAAACCGTACATAGGCGAAAATATTGGTATTTCGTCATGGTTCGTGTCACATCGTGTCGTGTGTGCTGTACTCAATATCATATACTTTTGCCTACTTATAATAAGTCCGTTTAAAAAGGTAGATTTTCAGTTATCGCCTAATGTAATTAATTTTGTCAATACAACTTTCTATGTAACATATGCAATATGAGAAGGCAAAAACGATGTTTGGTTACACACCTTTATACGACTACAAAGACTCTGTCAGGAGAACAATAGAAAGTTTTGCCTAAAGTAAAGTAGTGACCAATAGAAAGTTTGCCTAAAGGAAAGCATTGAACAATAGAAAGTTTAAAAAAATTAAACAGTTGAAAGTTAATTATTAAGTAAGGACATACAAAATTTAATGAAGACACATTTGTTCGAGTTAAAGTGTAACCATCGTTTAATCTTAATATTCATTTAAAGCAATCTTATATAATTAAGTTCACATTCGTTCTTGTTGGTTTATTGTTACCGAACGATGCACTACTCGTCTATGGTTAATTTATTGCTTAATGTCTTACATCAAGGGACATAACCTTTTAATTGAAAACATTGGTTTGCAAACGACTGTCAGACGAAAACTTAGTTGAGAAAAATCTGTCGCGTTTGTTCTATTTGATGTATTTAAGACCTTATATTTTATATGATTTATAATAATGGACCTTTGCGTTAACTCGTTTTAAAAAAATGTTTCTAAACTATAAAAACACGTGTTATCTTTTTCTTTACCCTCATTTCTTCCCCTACCGAATTTTCAGTAGCAGAGTGTTCCTCTTTTTGCATTGTGACTTGGATGGAGAGTTTGTCTCATTGGCACTCATACCACATCTTCTTATTTATATAGATCCAATATTCTTATGAGACAGACTTCATACAGAAGGGCATTTCCTTTAATTTCAGGATGAATGAGAAGTAGCTAGCATTATCCGATCTCATATTTTGAAATTGTCAATGTGGGTCAACAGAGAACAAAACTTTACGACCAAAGGGATGATGTCAGCTGTAACAGCATTCCAGCAGCACCTGCATATGAATTATATATCTCACAATGAAATACAAAAATGCAGAGGTTGCGTTTCCTATTATGATTTCCTTTTCATTTCTGTTTATGTATACACATAATAAAATAAAACTCATAGATTGTATGTAGATTAACGCTACATTGCTGATATGCATATTCATATTTCAAGACGTTAAGCAACCAACAATCAATCAATCAATCAATCATATTTCAAGGATAATGTATTTTATAGAATTAAAAAAAAAACATGAAACTTTAATTCATTTTTTGTTCTCTCCTGCATATCGGGTCATCGGATCTACAAAGTAACCAAGTCTTAATTAAATAGAATTAAAAAAATACAGTTTTATTAACGTCCAATTTCGACCGGACGTGACTGCGTGTTTATACATCCCGAACAGCCAAATCAACAACCAATAGTCTATTCAGACATTGGACATATTATTACGTATATTCCAATATAATAATCTCATTCAATTAAGACTTCCGAAAGTTAAAATGAAACGAAAATTTACTAAATATTTCGTAAATAATAATGGTTGATTGCTTAACGTCTAGTGGCAAATATTACGTCAAATACAATACTTAGGTAATGTAATAGAGGTCGTCCGGAGAAATTTGGACCGCCACCAGACAATGAGGGTATATTGGATAGGGTCAGAATTTCTTCTTGTACATGCGACCTACAACATCTCAAAGTCCGCACAGGTTATTTAATTGATTGATTGGTGCTTAACGCCACTTTCAAACCTATTGTGCTATTTCGTTGCGGTCATGTTTTGTGTGGAGGAAGCCGGAAAGAACCACCGACCTTCGGTAGGAAAACTGACAATCCTAGTCAATTCAGATTGAGTCAAGCGCACCTGCCCCGTGCGGGATTCGAACTCACAACCTCAGTGTTGACAGGCTAGTGATTCAGTTGTTCGACTACTTAGACCACTCGGCCACCGAGGCCCCCAGGTTATTTAACGTCCCCATTATGGCCGGACGTGGCTGCGTACTTGTTCATCCCGCACAGCCAAAAACGGACGCCCAACTTTGGCAAGGGTTTAATTGCCGATCGGAAGAAGACCAAGTGACAATATTTAGATTGCCTAATAACTTTTGGAGGGTATTTATATAGTGATGGCGTCAAAACAAACGTCGGCCACTACATCGACTGGTGCTCTCGAAGATACCTTATCCGCTTCAAATATGAAGATTTCAATGAGGGCACTGTTCGTCTGTTCAATCGGTCAGAAATGTCGTGTCTTGCTCCGGAAGGGTTAGCAGATCCTGCTCCACATGTGGCACCTAATTTCCCAATTTCGTCACTGCAATCCCGTCCCCTTTTTCCCGAATGTGACGTATTACCGGGTTTGTACTAACATGAGCAACACGACGGGTGGAACAGGATCTGCTTAGCACCGAAGACCCCCAGATTTTGGTGGGGTTCGTGTTGCTCAGTCTTTAGTTTTCTATGTTGTGTTTTGTGTACTATTGTTTGTATGTTGGTCTTTTTCTTTTTAGCCAAGATGTTGTCAGTTTATTTTCGACTGATGAGTTTAAATGTCCCTTTGGTATCTTTTGCACCTCTTTAGATATTCCAATTGATTGATGATCGCTTAACGGCCAGTGGTAAATATCGTATGCATGTTCACAATAAATTGATAAATGCAATTGGTAGGTACTGTAAAAGAGGCCATCCGAGATGAAAATCGGGAAAAATTGAACTGCCACTGAAAAATGAGTGTATATTCAATAGGAATAGAAATTTGGACCTACAGCAGGCCACCTGCGAACCAAGGGTTCTTAGCGTGCAGAGAGCGTGGTAGTTTCCTTACACGAAACATTGGCATTAATGCCTCCTTTCCGACCGAACGTGACTGCGTACTGAAACATTCCGCAGAGCCAAGCGGATGCCCGACATTGGAAGAAGATCAAATGACCATATTTCTATTACCCAGTCATCCTTCGGGGTTCACAATTGCCTATACTCTTGACTAAAATTTGGACATCATACTGTAACCGGTTGAAATACTGAACGGATGAAAAATACTTGCATACTTCATTCGTACCTTAAAAAAAAGATATGAAATTGAAACACTTAAAAAAGGTTGCTTAAAAGTACTCAGTTTTAGTTAGTCTCCAGAGGAGAAAGAGGATAATAAGGATCATAGTTCAGGCAACTGATAACCGATCGTTATTAAACAGTGGAGGTTACAATATTTGTGATAATGCCTTTTGGGGTAATATTATAACCTTGAGTCATGTCTGGGTTAAAAATAAAAGTCAATTTTATCTACAAAAATTCACTCATCTGAATATTTAAATTATGTACAAATAATACTTGAACTAATCGTAGTGTTCCAACTTTGTATAGTACGTTCTTGTTGGCTCCCTTACTAATTACTCAAGAATGAGTATGCCTTTATGACACCTTTTCTCTACCGGAATACCTGACCTTCTAAAATTATCTCTCCTGCATATTAATTCAATACTGTTAGTTTTCAGCTCGGTCTATCTACTTATTTGAATGGATGCATATTTTCATCATTTTGAACAAAAAGAAATGCCTGTACCAAGTCAGGAATATAACAGTTGTTTTCCATTCGTTTGAGATTTTTATTTTGCCATTCTTTTGTATACAGGACTTACCGTTCTGAAGTTCACTTGGAGTTCGGTATTTTTGTTATTTTACTTTTTAAGACTTCATACAACTACTTGTATACATTTGATAGCTTATAATATTATACGTAGGTCCTTTTTAATCATATAGTTCTGACCTGTTTTGGTTCTTAAAAATCATTGGCCTTCAAATATTTGGCTATGAGCGTTCCTAATGAAGGTAAATCCGTTATTTTTACAACACCGATTCGATACCGTTGCTGGTGGAGGCCTGAGGGTATCATCAGCTCAGTAGTCAGTACTTCGGTACCTATAAGATTTATAAAGAAACTTTATATAATTATCAGATGATAAATTTGGAAATTTTTAGAAATTTTGGTTTCAACTCCGGAAGGCAAAGTTGACAGATGAATTTTTCTTTTATTTTATGTCCTTTTTAGTCATATAGTTCTTCAACTGTATCGGTTCTTATACATGCTTGGCTTTAAGTGTTCCATGGTGATGGTAAATCCAGAACGGCGCTGCGAACGCATGAAGTGTTGTTTTTTTCTTTACATACGAGACAAATCGGCCAATTTTTTAAAAATAATTATTTGTTTGCCTAGTAGGCAATCTTTCATAACCTTTATATCAGAGAGAATATTTATCATTTTCAAGTTTTGAACTTGCTTGTAATAATGATAGATTGATTGTTGGTTATTTGTCGTCCAATGGCAAATATTTCATGCATGTTCAGGACGGGAACAAATTAACAATAAACGCAATAGGTAGGTCCTGTAATAGAGGCTGTTCGGGAGGAAGGTTGGGGAAATGTGGACATGCCACTGGAAGATTAGGTTCAGTATATTGGATAGGGACATAATTTTTGCTTAGCAACAGGCCACCTACGGACCCATGAAAGAGTTGTTGCAACGTCCAGAGAGCTATTGGATTTAACGTCCCCATTCTTACCAGACGTGGCTGCGTACTTCTTCATCCCGCACAGCCAAACGTACGCCTCACTTTAGCGAGGGTGTTACTACCGTTTGGTCGGAAGAAGACAAAAATAACCATATTTCTATTCCCCAGTCACCCTTAGAGGGAGCTTGGTAATGAGTCCTAACTTAACTCAAGAAAATAGAGATTCTCACAAATTTTAACTTGACTGTTATTTTTGTTTTGGGGGGTAGGGGGAGGTGATGAAGTTTATCCGTCTATTAAAATATTAGATCTAGTTCTTTCATCAGAGAATACAGTTTCCATAGTTTTCGTCCTAAGAAAACCCTTTTCTCTATTAATATTTGGTTACAATTGCTCAAGTTATTTCAGAAAGGAAGCTATTGATGTTGTTTTGAATGAAGTTATTTGGGACCTATGTGCAAATAATGGTGCAATGTTCATGATGTTTGCGATCATTAAAAGAAGAACGCGTGTAAGGAATGAAATAAACCTAGACTCCTTGTAGTATCATGAAAACATTTTTGAAAATTGTCCAATCAAATTCATAATTTGCTTTTGATCGCCATGTTCATCAAATGTTTTTTGCAAAACTTCCATATTTTTTTTTTCAAAGTCAACTTAATTGGATTGTACTGATTTATATGAGGTTTTCACATCTTTCAGCCGAATCCAAAATTTGATTTGCATGTATTTTTGTACATTTCCGATAAGTATTGTCTTTTTTTCAAAATTATGAATACCATTTAAACTAAAAATTGTTTCAGATCAGAAAATGTAAACACAAATACAGTTCCTGGCGAGCTACGGACACAGATTGATGACAAAAGCTCATATTGTCTTTGGGACCT
Source organism: Mytilus coruscus (assembly GCA_017311375.1). Lineage (NCBI taxonomy): Eukaryota > Metazoa > Mollusca > Bivalvia > Mytilida > Mytilidae > Mytilus > Mytilus coruscus. The sequence goes on along the minus strand of CM029598.1, from coordinate 72,717,939 downwards.
ATAATTGAGCTAAAAAAAAAAAAAATAAGAAGCTTAATTTGGTTTAATATGCATGGTTATAAGGGGTTTTTTTTTATATGCAATATCCACAATACCAAATCCGTATGTTGTAAGTGTTTGGTTTAATGGAAATTCGCATGCAAATGAACAATGGCTTTCCAGTATTCTGTCAGGTTTCTATTTCCGGAATTGTAACGTTTTTATATTTGTTTCGTGCCACGGCTAAGGTAGGAAGTATCACAGATTTGTGTCCACCTTCTATTGAAAGCTACAAGGTACAAATAAAATGATATACATTTTCAAATATTTACATAGTGTAGGATGACAGTTCAAACACATACATCGTCTTCAGGCAGTACTGTTCACCAGATAACATTTTTTTGCTTAAATAGGAAAATGGCAATCATACTAAGTGTGGTATAAGAAAAAAAAAAATTCAATAGAATTTTTAATATTAAGCCAAAAAGTAGTTTTTATTATTCTCTTTTTTAAATTTTAATAAAAAGTTTGGGTCACAGATATTTTTTTCAACCTCTAGATTTCCAAAATTGTCAAATTTTGAAAAGAATATGAATGGAAAAACAATTTGGGTGTGAAAATAGGCTGCTGTCAGATATAAAAATAAAAATTTTGGTCACAGAACTGGTTTTCTCGCTAAAAAAAAAAAAGGCAAATCAGCTATACATTTAAGGCATAACAGTGCTGTAGTTGGAAGAGTTGCCGCCGTCATTTGACGATTAGAAGGTCGAAAATACAGTTTTACTGTCGACGCGTAACAGAGCAAGTAAAACAGATTTGCCACCGTTAAGAGCTTGAAAAAAATGTAGACCTTTTAATTAAAATAAAATTCCGCTGATTGATTCTGACGCATACACGCCATGGCTAAACGCGACGTCGTACAAATGAAACTTTTATACTTCCACGATTCAAATTTGGATAAATTTACACCAAAACGTCGTTTTTGAGGTATATTTTGTTTTATCTTCGACAATGTTGGAGTAATCTAACCTCGAATCGAACATTTGTTGATCTGAGCAAATCAAAATGGCGACTTATTCCTTAGTTACTACATGTGAACATCGAAAACAAAATGCACAAATATTGCATTAAAATCCTTTACTAAAGTCTATTATCTGATTTATCTCTCCTCATATTGCAAAGGTGGAAAAAATATTGAATCAAACAAAAAATATTCTGTATTCGTAAAAACAGTCATCAGTTATCATAAATAACACATAATTTTCTTCTTAAAAATGTAAACCTCCAATAAATTGCAATCTTCTCTTAAGATTTGTATTTTTAATAAATTTCTAGCTGGGCGAATTGTTTTTCTGCTATTTAACCCTCTTGCTGTCGGTGGCACAAATGTGTCCATATTTTTAATTCTTGCAAGCCCATGTCCATTATGTTCCTCTTTCAAATAATGTATCGAGGATTATACAGACTGTACGCACAGTATTGGTGAACCCTACTAATTCCGCGTTTTTCTTCCTAATTTGAGCATGTCTTTTAGAATAAATGAAAACTGGTATGATATGTAAAAAAACGTCAAAAAATATGAGCGTAACTTGTAACATGGAAATCGAGTTTTTTTAGTAATTTGAATCAGAAAATCTTATTTTTGCACGCAAATTAGCGGGAAATGCTATGCGAAATTTTAGCACAATTCGCTATGACGTCATCCGACGTTTTGGGCATTTTTTTCAAATATGCGAGTTAGAAGATGCATTGAAATGTTCAAAAGATGATGTAACAAGACATATGAAATAGGGGAAAAAAATTACAATGGATTCTATGGTAAGAAATTTTATAGAATGCAATAATATATAAACGAAAAAACCATATATTCGTAATGTGCTTTTAATATCGTTTACAAATAGTACAAAAATATGGTTTGAAGTGGAATTTTCTAATCGAATTTTAACTTTTGCTTGTCTAGTCCATTTTGTTACCGTGTGCTAAATGCACAAATTATGTACGTTTTCGTAAAGATGTTGTATATTCGAACGTAAATATAAATCAATTGTGTATCTTATTCTTTAATTTATGTATTGTTTTCGTAATGTGTTTTAAAAGTCTTTCTCATATAAAAGGAATTTTGAATAAATAATGAAAGACAAAAAATAATAAGAAAATCGAAATGTCTAGTCTGATTTGTTACCGTGCAATCTTGTAACGTTTTTCCGTGATTTTCAACGTAACGTTTATTTTGTCATTTTAATTTTTATGCATAAACTACGTTCTTGCAGGCCAAAACAAATTTAACCACCACTGAAAGAATAAGATTAAATAAAGAAAGAAAGGAAAAAGAAGAAGAGAACAAAAGCGGGATGCTACATAAAAACCGTTACAAAAAAAAATAAATTATCAAAGACTAAAGCACTAAGTGAAACAAAGAGCGCAATTAAACAAAGACTTTATAATGAAAGAAGAAAACAGCAAAACCTGCAAAAAGATAACAAGAAGGAGAACAGAAGGAATTACATGAATAATTACAGAAAAAGAATACGTGCTGATTTAACAAGTACACCAAAGAGTGACGAGGGAATCCCATTTTCTAACAGAATGGATAAAGCGAGGTAAAAAAAATTGAAAATAAAATAGAATGACATAAAACAAATTGTTAACAATTAAACAATTAAATATTCAAAATCTTAAGACTCATTCTTTTACCCGTGTACTGTGGGACATAGACATCTATTACCGCATTTATTTGAATTGGGATTTATGAAATAAAAATAACTACATGTACCAAATAAATGGATGAAATCTATCTTAAACCAAACCCGAACATTAAAGGGGATTTGACAGTATGCCATTTTTTGAAATAAAAAAAAAAAACAATAAAAATAAAGTAACTTTAAATAGTTTTTTGTATGAAAAATTAGTATATCGAAGCTAGAAGCATTAACTAGTCCAAATACACAAGAATGTGGATTAAGACAAGGGAAGAAATAGCTCCCCTTTTCATGGGAAGAGTTTTGTTATCAATAGACACAAGGATTTGTTTTTGCAGGTTATATATAAGGATAATCCTGATCACATACAAACCGAGCATTCCTTTTTTGTAACATATTTAAGCGGAAGTCAAACTTACGACAGCGGTACAGGCTACATTAATTTAAATCAGAACCACCCCCCCAAATGCATTCTATAATTATAAATACAAAAAAGCTTCGTAAATGTCTCGTAAAAATCATCATGGGTTTATTCAAATGAAATGACCTGTCTTCTTTTTTATCAGGTCAATCAAAAAATTGAAACAAGCACTTCCAATAACTCCAAATAAACGAGCGGCTGTACTTTCTGCATACGTTGACTGTAATCGAATTTTAAAATCACCAGGAGTTAAAAAATCATGATTCGTTTGAAGAAAGCGTAGAAAAAATGGCGATTCGTAATATACAAGATGTAATTACGTCGGTAAAACACAAGAGAAATGGAGAAGCTAAAGCTGCATTAAATATTCTAACTTCGTCTGTTAGCGGTGAAAATATATCCGATAGAAAGAGAGCAACGAAAAGTTTGGCAAATATATTAGGCGTAAATAGTAGAACTTTACAGAAAGGGGGAAAAAATAGAACCAAAGTCTTGCATTCAGAACACTCGTCATTTCTTTACACGACTCGGAAAACCAGATCCGATGCCCTGACAGAACGAACCAAAAGAATTGTTCATGATTTCTGGCTTCAATCAAATGTCAGCAGACCAACAAATAACAAAAATGACATCAAACGAGTAAGAATTAGCCCCAATGTATATTCCTCTCATTCGTGTTATATTTTAGAACCGAAGTATTTCTTCAGTTCAAGAATGAATATCCTGATGAAAAGATGGGACAAAGGGCGTTTGAAAAATGCAAGCCGTATTTTGTAAGAACAGCACAGTTTAAGGACAAAGTTACATGCTGTTGTCGACAGCATGTTGAGATGAGGTCGCTTTTTAAATCATGTATGCAATTTCGTAAAAGATTACTGTCCAGGGAAGGAAGCAGTGAGGTAAAATTGTATGAATCTTTGAGTGAGCTTGTAGATGATACTTTATGTACTCGTTCAGCAAATACACATCAACATAAGATATCGTGCTTAGATAGGCTGTGCTCTGAATGTGGCGTCTGTAAATTTTCAATGTTGCCAGGAGAATTAGATGAAAGTGATGTCCAAATTTCTTGGGAACGATACGAATACAAAATGTTAAAGTTAAAGGTGATAAAATGATAAGGAAATTGGTTCTAGTGAGAAAAGTTCTTCCCTGCTGAAATGTTTCAATACTTAAAAACTTTTAGAGACATTTCCTGCACATCAATTCCGTGCATACTGGCAATCTAAGCAAATGAAATCATTGGTTGAAAATCTTCCGATAGGTCATTGTGTGACAGTTCACGATTTTTCTGAGAATTATAAGTGTACTGAACAGAATGAAATTCAATCCTCTTATTTTCAGAAATTAGAGGTTTCACTACATGTTACAATATTACATAGACATTCAGTTCTCGAATATGACGGAAAAGATAGCACCGCGGAAGAACCAAATATTGTCACTGAACAGTTTTTTGTGATAAGCCCAGACCAAAAACATGATCATCATTATACACATTGTGTGCAAAACTTGGTCTCGGAATATTTGAAATCTATTAACTGTGAAATATCGGTAATGCATGAGTTTACTGACGGGTGTAGCTCACAATATAAAAGTCGACATTGTATGGGAGATGTAAGTTATTCCTGCTCCGATTTTGGATATGCAAAGATTCTTCGAAACTATTTCGAAACATCTCATGCGCGTGGTCCACAAGATGCAGCAGGCGGGTTTATAAAGAAACAAGCTGATCTAGCAGTTATTCGTGGTACACATGTGATACAAAGTTCAAGCGACCTATTTGATTACGCGCAGAGTAATTTGTCCACCACGGCAGACTCTTCTAAATGTTCTCGACGAATTTTTCGATATGTAGACTCCGTTAATCGAGATCGGGATCGGAACTTTCTTCCCGTTAAAGAAAACCGAAAAATTCACCAAGTTCGATCATTCGATGACGGAGAGATTTTTGTAAGAAAATTATCTTGTTATTCTTGTCAAAGTTGTATTGTTGGAAATTATAGCACCTGTATGAACGATGCACAATTGGGAACATATAATAAAATAAAAATGGTGAAAGAATCGGAACATAATGACTCTGATGCCGATTCCGATAACGACGAAGGGGTTGATGACGAGACTAACATTTGTGACTTTGTTTCAAAAGGAACAATTTTTGCAGTTAAGGCTGATGACACTGATTGTCCATATTATATTTTAAGAGCAAGCAAAGACCCAATAATTTTAAGAAAAACAGCTACCGACAAATGGGTTGCCTCGTATCATCAGGAAATAAAGTTATACATGGTTACTACTTTAACACTATTGATAATAACCCATTCAAATTGAAGTTATTAAAACGAATTCCGGCAATCATTCCCGCACTTTCAGTTATATACATTTGTTCAGAGGTTGATATTGATGATAATGGTCTAATCAATTTAAATGAGTCTCTGCATGGCCGAATTCTGCGGTGCTTAGACCACGAATAAAATGTATTTATACGATTTATGACAAAACAACATTAACATAATGACAAGAAAAAGCGTATATAATATCTTATTAAACAAACTAATGAAAATAGTTCAAAATTCAATTATGAGTCCCCTATCCTTAGTGCCAATGACTTTTTTTTATAAAGGAACCTATGATTTCTACCTGTTTTTGTGTTGATGGGCAAAGAATATTTATCATTTTTCATTTTTATTGAGGCTATTAAAATTTTCTATACTTTTAGTCTTTATTAATTTTTAATAAAACTGGTCTAATGGAAGCGTTTTTCCTGCAATACAAAAGAAAATGTTTTTCATCCTCAATTGTATTGCAGGACTGACACAACCGGTTTTCCTAGGGATTTTTAGGTGTCTCCCTTTTTCTATTAATAAATTATGATCACTTAATCTTAATTTAGTGATATTACGTCTATTTTCAAATATGTTAGAATTCAGATATGTTTCTATTGTATTACTTTGTTTTAATATTTTATATAATAGTTTACTGTTATTGTCTATTTTCTCAAATTTATGTTTATATAATTTTTCATAGTGATTAAGGAGTTGAACTTTAAATTCAGTTTTAAGTTTTTTTATTTTGTTTAGATTCTTACACTCCTCAATATGCTTAAAATCTACATTTGCTTCCTTTGCAATGCTTTTTATATACGTAAACCATGTGTAACATCCTGCTAAGTCTAGATTCTTTGATAAAGTGAAAGCCTCATACAATAAGGGAATTTTACAATTATTTAAAAGTCTTGTTAAATACAGTAAACTTTGGACCTCTATTTTTAATTCTAATGGAATGGAAAGCGATTTAATTCTTTTCTTACTGCTAAATTTGATGCATTTTTTCATATTTTAACATCATGCGAAAATCTAAACTTGTTCAACTAATAAATCTTTAAGGAGAGTGATATCAAATTAATTTCTTGACATCTATTTTCTCCTGCTCAACCCTAACTGTCTAAATAAATTCTTTCTTATGACATCCAATCAATAAACAGTCATGCATTAAACTTAAGCTTTGTATTAAATTGTTTACTCTAACAAATTTAAGTTATTGAATAATTTAAGTTTTACAGATAAAAACCCAATTTTTTCATCCATCGGAAGTATTTCATACAATTAGTCTTTAGCAATTTGGACTTTTTCTTAATATCTCCTCTAATAAGATACCCTCAGTAAAAAGACAGACATATTTCTGTAAAAACCATTAAAGAAAACATAACATGACGTACTATCTGTATCCAAATTGACTTTTTTCTTTGTTGTATTGAGGCAATAATGTCTAGAGTATTGAATTCAATTTAATTTTGGTTAACTTATTTCACAATCACAGTAATGTAAATAAATATACACTTCTTTGTTTTAATATTGATTGGATGCTAAAAGTGGCTGCCAGAGTCTTGTGGTTATCTGTTCTATTTGTCCATATCCCGATTGTATAGATTTAATGTAGGTACAGCATATTGTTCATTTATATATTTTCGTCTGAAATAATGCAACAGATCTCGAAAAGGTCGTTATCATCGACGAAGTCATCTTTTCAAGTTTTCCCTACATAGCTGTAACAATGGTAAATATGCTATTTTATCACTTTTCTGATACATTTCCAAAGATTGGGATTTCGGTCGTATGGCGGACCGATATGGCCTGGCATACGCGGAATAACTGTCCAAAAAAGCTATCCTGTTAGAAATCTTTTTCAACAGCAGACGTCATGGCTATTTTTACTTCAGAAATAATTCGAAGAGGTGCATTTTGATCATTGGTTAGTCTTGTAAACTTGTTTTTAACACTAGAAAAGATGTACCACCTGACGGATAGTTATAAAAGTAAACAAAAAGTGATAACCTTATCCTGGTAAAACCCGTTTATAGTTTATTGAAAATAATGTACGTTGGACAGTCTCAAGTGTAGCATATAAATGGACAGCATTACATCACCCAAGACACCGAAGCACTTGTCTTGTTTAAACATCGATTCCCCAGTTATATCAATACGACTCGGGAATTTTTTTTAACATTTTTCGTTCTTTTTCCAATCTCCCTCAATCAACACTTCACTGATTGAATGTGGCACAGGAAGGAGATTGAGTGTGCGCTGTCTGTCCAATGATGAATGACTGAACAATAAAATTTATTTTATTCTGTGTGATGTCCAGCATGTACTGCAATGTCATCATCATACACTTGTCTAGGTCTTGGTAGAATCCGCAGCTACTGAGTGCAACATTCTTCTTTCGATATCAGAAGATTGATTAACCCCCTGGTCCTACTGATGGGACGGTTTCCAACCTGGATAAAACATTCATTTAGATAAACATGTGTTAAAATATTGTTAAATTTCTCCGACTCTGAGTGTTGTCTTCTTACAACTTACAAAGCAAGAAACCGTTATTGTTGTGGTCGCCTGTTTGAAGTTGCAAACATTTTCTCCTTCAGGTCAAGCATTTGCTACAACTTAATTAAATTAAATTCATTGATTGTTGTTTGCTTTATGTCTTGTCCTGAACATGCAAGGAATATTTGCCACTAGACGTTAAGCAACCAAAAATTTATCAATCTCAAAGTACAGGGCAAATATTTCATGCAAGTAGCACATGTGAACAAAACAGACATAAAGTATTGTATTACAAACCGATCAGGAGGAGTGACCCTCCCATTTATAATTTAAAAGTTTTTCATAGAGACTGTCAGAGAAATATTGCCTGTCACTGGAAAATGATGGTATATTGGATAGGGACAGAATTTCCCCCTTGCAACAGGCCGCCTACGAACCCATTCAAATGTTGTTGCAAGGGTTCGTAACGTGCAGAGAGCGTAGCACACACTCTAAATTTGATTTAACGTCCACATTCTGACCGGACGTGGCTGCGTACTTGTACATCCCGCACAACCAAACAGACGCCCAACTTTAATAATTGAAACTATGATGATTGAAACCATGTTTAAATTGAATTAGCCAAATAGATTCAGAGGATAAGATTTTTTGTAAAAGTGAATGGTCGATAAACGATAGACAAATGACAATTCCGAGCCGGTATATATATATTCAATATCTTGTATATAGATGCCATATTGTCTGCAGTTTCGTCTCACTTGCAAAAACGCAGTTGCGTACACATCGAAAACTTGACAACAAAAACAACCGCTGTGTGAAACACGATTGACTGCAAGATCAGAGGCCTTTTCCACGTTCAAATCTGCCTTTTCAACTGCTCATGCACCTTCGGAAGAGTTATCTCTGCAACATTGCGATTCTAAGGCGGGTCCATATCAAGCTGCTATCGAAAAGTTTGACTTTATAATTACCCTTGTGCTTCAGAACATGTTCTATCAGCACTTGTTGCATTGTCATGCCTCTTACAGAAAAAAAAAAAGAATTTGACCTCTTTGTTGTTGCTGAAGAATCCAAGGTTATTGTAAGACAGTTAAATGAGGAGAAAAACGTCCCCGAAGTTTGGAAATCACTGTACGATTCTGCAGTTGACTTGGCTGCAACCGTCAATACGGATCCTTCAATGCTCAAAAACCGTGGTGCCCAACGTAACACGCCCAACGCACCAGCTCAAACCCCTTCTGAATACTGGAAACTGAACATATATCTACCTTTCGTCGATCATTTGATAGCAATGCATGTTTTCAAATTCTGTAGTCCATGAAAAGCGGAACACTAATATGTGTACTTTCATACAGCATGAAATTTTAAAACAGTAGTTTTTCATTGGAATTTAAGGTAACTGGGATGTCTTAATGTTCGACGATAGATTTTTTTATTAAACTTCTGTAAAAGACTTCTTGGTAAATGTACTTTCAAATTTCAATATAAAAACTAAGCGTCATTATAGTCCGGCAGATCGGTGAAAAAATTGTGGGTTTGATGATAAAAACACCAAATTTGGCATGGTAGTAGTTCTGGGTGTGTCAAACAATATTATCTATAGACCCACCTTGAAATTTCAATATGGGGACTTTTTTCAAGATGGTCGCCATAAAATATCAAAATCAACATATATCACCTTTATAAGGTCAAAATCGATGCCAAATTTGACATGATAGTAGTGCAGGGCGTTTCGAAATATATAAGCTATGGACCTACCTTAAAATTTCAATATGGCGGCTTTTTCCAAGATGGCCGTCTCAAAATATCAAAACAACAAATATCACTTAATAATGATGTACAAGTTCAAATTTGGAATGTTAGACGTGGTAGATGCTTCGAACAATATTACCAGTGGATCCCAGTTGAAATTTCAAAATGGCGGCTTTTTCCAAGATGGCCGCCATAAGATATCAAAATCAACAAATATACATTATATACATGTAAGGTTACAAAGTGTTTTGTTTTGAAGTACCTTCAGTAGAACCAAGTGAATTTGAAACAAAGTGTATGCCCCATTTTTATACTAAAGCCAAACATCAAAAGATTTGTGAATTAACTATAGAAAATCGTAGCTACGGTACCATTCTTGCAGAAATGTAGTCTACAACGAAGGATCACGTATGGATACTGGTGTTATTCCAGTAATTAAGCTAGACTTAACTAGAATGAAAACAGTTTTCTTTATGATCAGGTGAAACAGAACATAGTAATGATCTAAACAAAATTGCAGTAATTTGAGGCTTGCCATACCATTAACAAGGCGGTTGCTTGCTTCTTCTGTTCAATAATTATGTTGGTGTTGCAATTAAACAGGCAACCGCAACAAGAGTAGAATACAAGACTGCTGACAGCATGACAGCTTCAGGTGGGGATGTTTTGGCCTTCTATCCGGATGGCATAAACCATATTGGACAATTATCACAAAGGTATCAGCATTTTGGAATGAGCTAATAAAATGTGGTTGAAAGATATAAAACGGTAGATAAAATGCGAGGACAATGATGTTACACTACAAAAGTCAAAAAGTCTGAAAAGACCAGTTTTGTCTGAATTTGCATGAATTTTACTCGACATTCTTAATTTGTCTAAATAATTTTTAAAAATTCTTGACATAGTATGAATTTGTCTAAGAAGGTTCTTGATTTTTCTTGACAAGTGTCTTGACAGTATGAACATTGTCTTAAAATTTCTCGACACTTCCTGTATCATCTGATAAGAGTCTGGACTAGTCTCGACCAATTCTTGACTGTCTTAAATATGTCTCGATCTGTCTTGACATATTCTTGACATTCTTAATAATGTTCTGAATATGTCTCGACATATTCTTGACATTCTAAATAATGTCTGAATATGTCTCGACACATTCTTGACAGTCTTAAATATGTCTTGACACTATCTCAACAGTATAAATTTGGCCTGAAATGTGAACAGACTTATTCTGCACTGTTTATGACATTCTATTGCTGTTATTTACTCCTTTTATTATGGCTAAACTAAACTTTGAAGAATCAAGGATCAATTTGGTATAGTAAGATACCCTTTTGGTGCAACTAAGTTGGAATACCCTGAATAATTCCCCATGTAGTTTAATTTTGATTTATTTTAATTAAACATTTAATTAATTGTTTTCACTTGGAATATAAGTCAAAGTTACTACCAAACAGCATTTAGATTTTGCCCTTCGCAAAACTGCCAGTCAAATTTGCTTTAATAAAAAGGTGTCTTATAGGCAGTTTTAAAATGTGACCATGTGTCTCTTTGGACCCCACAATTCATCTTTTGGGTTTATGTGGATAAAAAAGAGGGTGATGGGGCTTTCGTTTAGGTCAAAGAATTTGTTCCCATCTTGATTCAAAACCTTATTCATTTTTAGAACAACCCAAAACATTTTTATTCAAATTTTAGTGTTGAATTTTATAATTTTTTATCAAAAATAAATATTTGTGATAACTCCTTCCTGAAAAGAAAACGAATGTTTAGAACTATATTGTGCATGTCTGTTTGAGATCCATTTCATAAGACCAATGATTTCTATAGAAATCATTAATGAAAATACCCATTATAAATACATTTTTTTTATTATTCCTGGAGTAGATAATAATTTATCTTTAATATTTGGGAATTATTCAATTTGTTTTATATTAAAATAATTAACTTCATAATTTTGATGAAAATATCCATTTTAATTCAATTTTTTTCATCAAAATGATGATTTTCATTTTCATCTATCAACAAACTTTTGAAATTGTAGTGGCATGTTCGGTCAACTGATAAGTTGTATGGCTGATTACAGGTAAAGCATTAATTTCTATTTGACAGTTGCGTGTACTCTTGGGTGTGGAATACCTTATTTTATGGGGAACATCCTGTCCACGTGTAATACTTAATATATTCCAACAGATGACATTACACAAATTTGTCTTCTGTTAAATGAATGATTTGTATATCATCATAATTTGCTATATATATAAACCACATTTTGGTATAATAATTATTTACCATATCAACATTGAATATTATGAATGTAGAATGAAATATGTCTACAGTATGATTGGTTTTAATCATTTAATTTATGATCATTTATAAGATTTAGGAATCAAAATTTGTAATTATTTAAAACCCACATTCAAATTGTTTTATATCAACACACCCTCATTTGAATTATTTTATACTTTAGATTTCATAGCCATATTTGCATTTGTAAAATATTTATATACCCAAATTTTCAATTATTTTACATGCCCAACTTTTATTTTTTGTTGTAAGAAGTGTAACTTGGAACAACAGTATATCATATAAAGAGAAGTAAAGATTAAAGTTATATCATGAATATTGGTCATGATTTGTAAAACTCAGAACTATCAGTAAATTTAAGACACAATTCAAAATGTTCAGAATGTGTCAAGCCATACTGAGAAAAAAATAAGAATGTCGAGAATATGTCGAGAAATATCAAGACAGTATTCAAATGTCAAGAATTTGTCAAGAAATTTTAAGACCATATTCAGAATGTCGAGAATATGTCGAGTAAATTTCATACAAATTTAATATAAATGAGAATTTGTCAAGAAAAATTAAGACACTTGTCATACTTTTGGAGAATGTCGAGTAAAGTTCATGCAAATCAAGACAAAAAACTGGTCTTTTCAGACTTTTAGACTTTTGTAGTGTTATGTACAGAGCTGTTTAAAATGTGGTGAGGAGTTGTGCGAAGACTACATGGGCTGTTCATAATAAACATTTTGAAAACTGCTGTAAAGATATGTTGTTGTTTAGATGATAAAAAGTTGTGAAGAGACACTTAGGCACTCAAAACATTAGAAAAACAAAACAAGACAATAGCATGGATAAAAAAACCCACAAAAGAATAATATCAGTCAAGACATCTCTTCACAAAAATATAAAATTGAGAAACACCAACCTTCATAAAACGGGGAGGATCACAGGTGCTTAAGAAGTACACGCTGCCTATGTGCTATTGTTTAAATAGCTTGATGGCTCATATCCAGTATCACCAAATTTAAAACGTTGGTGTATGTAAAGTATAAAAATTTGATCAAATATGAAATTATGAAATGAAATAAGGTTTTTCATGCCTGCACGATCGATAAACATGACTTTCACTGGTTGACAACACCGACATTGAAAAATAAAAACAAATAACACAAAATTAACAAACAACACGAGTCCTTTCTCATCAAAACTAAGGATTAACGCAGGTGTTCCAGAAGGGTGTAGTTTCTTGTCAACTGTTAGCACGAGGAAAGTACTGTTACAAGTAGAAAATTGGTGATGAGTCAAATTTATTGATTGATCCCTTCTGAATACTGGAAACTGAACATATATCTACCTTTCGTCGATCATTTGATAGCAGAGTAGAATACAAGACTGCTGACAGCAGAGCCGTGTTATGTCGGTGATTAAAGTTGTGGTTACGTGGACATGTTTTACAGTGTTCAAATGACGATGATATCATTTTCATTGGGTTATTAGCTATATACGTTGGTAATTACGCCCGTTTCTCATATACTTGGTAAGATACCAACTATGGTGGTTGTATACAACGACGGTTAGGTAACAGTGTCTATCTGACCTTGTTTTATGTTTATTTATTATTGATGGTTAAATTTTATCTATAGAAAGACCTTTATATTACAAATTTTTAACTTGAATTTCAAGCATAAACCTGGCGAGGCATTTCAGAATGGGGTGTATACCGACAGCAGAGCCATACCACCATTTCTAAAATTCAAGTATACAGGGGTGACTGAGGAAGACACATATGATCACGTTTTGTTTTTTCCCCCGACCGGCAGTAAAAAAAACCTTGCCAAAGTGGGGTGTTCGTATCTCTTGGAGGAATGTATAAATACGCAGCCACGACCAGTCTTAAAGGGGACGTGGCTGCGGATTTATGTATCGTGTAGAGCGTGCAGACCCCTTGCAACAACTCTTTGAAATGTTCGTAGGTGGCCTATTGCGAGGCAAATTTTCTGTCCCAATCCAATATACCAAAATTTTCGAGTGGCAGTCCAAAATTCCCAGGTCTGTATCCGGACGACCTCTATAATAAGACTAGCTATTTTTTCCCAATACACCCACTATAAAGTGTGATATACCGATAGGAGGGCTCTTGCAAGGCGACTTTATAGAAAAAAATATAAGCGGAAACGGAAACTAAAAAAATGATAAGCGGGATACGGGAATCTGACAAAACAATAAGCAGGATCCGGGATTAGACCCCCAATGAGACCCCTATAAAGGAAATGTAATGAACAGTCCTAAACGGTACAATATCTCATCGCAAAGAATAATGTTCTCATAATTTTGTCTTTGAAACTGTTCAAACTGAAAAGTTTCATTTACCATAAAAAACGATTTATTTTTTTTCAAGCATGATCATTTTATTCATTTACGCTGTACACGAGCTTAAAGATCGAAAACTTTCAACACTGAAAGCTGTCGAATTGTTAACTGATTAAACAATCGCAAATATGCGAGTTGTAGATTGTTTGTAAAAAAGTATAACAAATATACTGAACTCCAAGTAAAATTCAGAAAGGGGAAGTCCATAAAAACTGACAAAACTAAACGATAATAATCAACGGAACAAACGAAAAACAACTGTCATATTCCTGACTTGGTACAGGTATTTTCCGAAGAAAATTGTGAGTTAAACCTGTTTTTATAGCTAGCTAAACCTCCCACTTGAATGACAGTTGTTTAAAGTTCCATTATATTAACACAATTTGGTAAGCAACCTACACAGACACAATAGGATATTGTGACAATACTTGGGATCCAGAAGTCAAAACTGTGTATCTAAAACATACATCAAAAACATAAAACACAACTGAATAGAAAATTCAAACAAACTAATCTAACAAAAGACGCCAACAAAAAAAGGTGAGTATATAGTAATAGATGCCTAGACCAAATTTAGGACGCCAGACGCGCGTTTCGTTTATAAAACGTAACATCGATAGTTAAATCGTACATTCTAATTATGTTTTTTTATATAAATCTTTATTGAGGTTGAAACTTAAAAACGGATGAAATTTGCTGTCAGAATGAACGTGTATTGAATATTCATGAAACATTTGCGAATGGACATTAAACAGAATAAAAGAAGAATGTGTCTGAGTACACGAATGCCCCCGCTCAAGCTTTGCAATTTTTCAAGTTAAAAAGAACTCTAGCACAATAAATGACTCACTGCCCAAAACTGAACTCTGTCTGGGTGTTGTGGTTCTTAGTATTGTGCATGAGTTTCGTAAAATTTGGATGAGACGAACACAAGTTAAGAGTGCGGAAAGTGAAAAATTTGCAATTTAACAAGTTATGAAGTTGCATAACTCTAGAACAGTTAATGAAGTACTGTAAAAATTTGCATAATATAGTGGTCCCCCTGGGGTAACTGGGGAATAGAAATATGGTCACCATTGGTCTTCCTCCGACCGGCAGTAAAACCCTCGCCAAAGTGGGGCGTTTGTTTGACTGTGCGGGATGTAAAAGTATGCAGCCACGTACGGTCAGAATGGGCCAGTTTAAAGAGATTGCCACGCTAGTTGCACGTAAAGAACCCTTGCAACAACTCTTAGAGCAGAGTTCTCAAAATCTTTTTCACCTGGTGGTCCTTGAAGAAAATCTGCAGGTCCTTACTATCATTTCTATTGCAAATTATCAAAATTGTGTTGGTCCTTCCCAAAAATGTGGTGGTCAAATCCCTAGGACCACCACATTTTGAGAACTCTGTTAGAGGGGTCCGTATGGGGCCTGGTGCAAAGCTAAGTTTCTGTCCTATCCAACATACCCTCATTTTGCCGTGTCATTCCATATATCCCGACCTTCTATCCGGACGGCCTCTATTACAGTACCTGCCCATGTATTTATTGTTAACTTGTTCTCGTCCTGAATATGCATAACATATTTGCCACTGGAATCAACAATCAATGCATGTTGTGGTTCATAGCATTGTGTATGAGTTGCATGAAATTTTCACTAGGCAAACTTAAGTTACAATACGGAAACGAAAAACAATGCAATTTTCCAAGGTGTAAAGCAGCATAATTCTAGAACGGTAAATGGCTCACTCACTGTAAACATTCGAACTCTGAACGTTTTGGTTCTTAGCATTGTGTATGAGTTTCATAAAGTTTGAATGAAGAAAACTTAAGTTAGAGTGCGGAAATGAAAAAAAAAAATGCAATTCTCCAAAGTTGTAAAGGAGCTTATCTCTAGAACGGCAATTGACTCACTGACCAAATTTGAACTCTTGTCTGGGAGTTTTGATTCTTAACATTTTGTATGAGTTTCAAAACACTTGGATGAGGAAAACTTGAGTGCGGAAACGAAAATCTGACGGACGGAAGGACGGTCAAGGGTAACACTTAATGCCCCATTGACTACGGCAAATATACGGATTTCAACTTTTAAAAATTTGAATACAAAACAGCAATACAGGCTACTGACACACCGTGTGCTTTCAGATGTTGAATTTGACCTGATGCAGAGAGAGCAAGATACTGACGACATCAACCAGGGCATTATGGATTTAAACAAAGCGATTTTTTTTGGGGATGGGAGGGATGTCAAAACATCAGATGGGACAAAACAATTTTTAACATAAAATTCACATGAATCAGCAAAAAAAAATATCGACTTAATTTTCAAATTCTGTAGGATGGAGTCCATCCTACAGGTGAGTGATATGAAAAGCGGAACACTTTCATACAGCATGAAAACAGTAGTTTTCATTGGAATTAAGGTAACTGGGATGTCTTATTGTTCGACGATAGATTTGTTTTATTAAACTTCTGTAAAAGACTTCTTGGTAAATGTACTTTCAAATTTCAATATAAAAACTAAGCGTCATTATAGTCCGGCAGATCGGTGAAAACATTGTGGGTTTGATGATAAAACACCAAATTTGGCATGGTAGTAGTTCTGGGTTTGTCATACAATATTATCTATAGACCCACCTTGAAATTTCAGTATGGCGACTTTTTCAAGATGGTCGCCATAAAATATCAAAATCAATATATATCACCTTTATAAGGTCAAAATCAATGCCAAATTTGACATGATAGTAGTACAGGGCGTTTCAAAAATATAAGCTATGGACCTACCTTAAAATTTCGATATGGCGGCTTGTTCCAAGATGGCCGTCTCAACATATCAAAATCAATAAATATCACTTAATAATAGTATTTGGAATACTAGACGTGCTAGATGCTTCGAACAATATTACTAGTAGACCCCAGTTGAAATTTTAAAATGGAGGCGTTTTCCAAGATGGCCGCCATAAGATATCAAAATCAACAAATGTCCATTATATTAGGTTACAAAGTGTTTTATTTTGACGTACTTTCAGTTGAACCAAGTGAATTTGATATATTCCACATTTTTATACTAAAGCCAAACGTCCAAAATTTGTGAATTAGCAACAGAAAATCGTAGCTACGGTACCATTCTTGCAGAAATGTAGTCTACAACGAAGGATCACGTATGGATACTGGTGTTATTCCAGTAATTAAGCTAGACTTAACTAGAATGAAAACAGTTTTCTTTATGATCAGGTGAAACAGAACATAGTAATGATCTAAACAAAATTGCAGTAATTTGAGGCTTGCCATACCATTAACAAGGCGGTTGCTTGCTTCTTCTGTTCAATAATTATGTTGGTGTTGCAATTAAACAGGCGACCGCAACAATCCGCTTGTACGACAACGATACGTGAACAAGCTGCACATACAGGTAGTTCAAAATGACAAGATGTAGACAAAACTCTTTCCCACAGTCATCAAAAACATTAGTTGATTATCGTTTGGACAAATATTCAGATGTAGTCGTATTATTCTATTGAGGCAAATACGACGCTATCAATTTCGAAGTTACTTCAGTTTTATTCTTCTTTAATACTACATTCAACTCAAATAGAACCATCAATTAATGTGTATGGCCCGTGTACTGGATGCTAGGACCAGTAAAGGAGGTACTAAATGACAAAATGTACAGTTTACATTGGTCGTTTATGTATGATCCAATTATCCATTTATCTACAGTACTAGAATATTCCATTCAGTATTGCATATGTGGATCCTTCCGCGAATCCTGGTGCTTTTACAAAAGCAGCCATGGACAATATTGACAACAACAGGAGTTTAACTACGACTAAAGAATCATCACATTGTACGAACATTTCCATATTTCTGCATTTTTTAAAGTTCATTATTCTTCATAACCTAATGCTTGAAATATATGCATTTCTCTTATTTTCTCTACTATTATAAATTTTACTCCAATATGTTACATGCCAGCACAACTGTTCGTATTATTGCTATATTTTAGTAACTAATAATATAAGTATAGAATAAGATATATCCTAGCACTAACCAAATATAACCATGCCTTTCATAGTAACATCTAGTAATAACCGTATTATGGACATGCACTCTGTCAATTGTCTAGCCAGAAATACATGTATGCCAACCAAGTATAATTAGTCAATTGTGCAACTCTATCCTTACATAGTACATGTATAAACAAACGTACAAAATGATAATACAGATGGCTTAAAGGAGATGATAATGAAAACATTAGGTATGTCTGGACATCATTCTATGCATGCAGAGCCAAGACAAATGGTCATCCGCCTTAAAATATCAGTCCGCATTGAACAATGTTTCAGGAAGAGATAAAATCTGGCACTACGATTCGACATTCCATGAATACAATTCAGCAATGTCTTATTTTTTTCCGAGACATGTACATGATGTATCAATTATCACCTTTGATCAACTGGATCTCTTTTTCTTTTGCCAAATCGGAACAGTGAAACTTAGCAAACATATTCTAGCACAAGCACAACAAAAAGTAGTTTTGCTTTATGTATTCATACAGCAATGGCATCGTTGAGAACTTTATAGTTAGAAAATAGTAATTGAACACGTGTTCAATCAAGGTAACATAGTACTTCATGAACAACAGATTCTTTTTTGAGGCTCTCATGCTTCATGAACATAACATTTGTATGAGGTTACAGTAGGTGTTCTTCTCATTCTTATACAAAAATACTAACGTAATTTTTTTCTGAGGAAGAGACCCTGGTGAGAACTATGTATCATTCAAAGAATGGAGTAATGAGGGGAAATTGAGTCCACCTAACCACAACTGGTCTGTAACATTAAAGATTAAACTGAACATTTTGATGTGATATCATTAAGAGAATGCTCCTTCTGGGTGTATAAAGGTGTAATTATACTGCTTATGCAGTTGTTGTTTGCATTTTGTCATCATAATTATGGCTCCTAGTACCCGTGTGCAATATTATGCGATTAGACTATACAGTTCTAGTGTTGCAAACGTAATTTGAAAATGTAAAATGTAGATCAAACCATGAGTAGAATTGCACACTTGTAAAAGGAAAAAGTTGGTCAATCGGATTAACCGTTGATATGTCACAAATACAGCACATACATATAGTGTCTTGTCCTGAAATGGCTATAGTAATTAACAAGCTTCAGCCAACATTATCTAAGAATTGAATGCTTCTTTTTGTAAATTCACTGGGGTGTAAAAGCGTTGACCGAAGTACATTTTATATGAAGCACGAAAACGCTTCATTCTAAAAATGTACGCACGGTCAACGCTTTTACAACCCTATGAAATTACTAAAAGAAGCATTCAATACTTATAATTACATTTTTTCGTTATGATCATGAAAACACGATTACTATCAAGTTTTTCTTTTATTTACCTGTGCACTTTATTGTGGAACCGTGTGTCATCATGTGTTTCAATTCATGCAATTCATTTTGAAATGAAGAATGAAGCGAGATTGCCAACCAAAATAACGTATAATAATGAAACATACATCTAATGTAATTATAAGCATATGACAGCTTTAGATTGGGGGATGTTTTGGCCTTCTATCCGGATGGCATAAACCATATTGGACATTTATCACAAAGGTATCAGAATTTTGGAATGAGCTAATAAAATGTGGTTGAAAGATATAAAAACGGTAGATAAAAATGCGAGGAGAATGATGTTATGTACAGTGCTGTTTAAAATGTGGTGAGGAGTTGTGCGAAGACTACATCATCATGGGCTGTTCTTAATAAACATTTTGAAAACTGCTGTAAAGATATGTTGTTGTTTAGATGATAAAAAAGATTGAAGAGACACTTAGGCACTCAAAAACATTAGAAAAACAAAACAAGACAATAGCATGGATAAAAAAAAACCGCAAAAGACTAACATCAGTCAAGACATCTCTTCACAAAAATATAAAAATTGAGAAACACCAACCCTTCATAAAACGGGGGAGGATCACAGGTGCTTAAGAAGGGCAAGCTGCCTATGTGCTATTGTTTAAACAGCTTGATGGCTCATATCCATGCAGTATCACCAAATTTAAAACGTTGGTGTATGTAAAGTATAAAAATTTGATCGAATATAAAATTATGAAATGAAATCAGGTTTTTCATGCCTGCACAATCGATAAACATGACTTTCACTGGTTGACAACACCGACATTGAAAAATAAAAAACAAATAACACAAAATTGACAGTAAAAACAACACGAGTCCTTTCTCATCAAAACTAGGGATTAACGCAGGTGTTCCAGAAGGGTGTGTAGTTTCTTGTCAACTGTTAGCACGAGTGGTGCTACTCGTTACAAGTAGAAAATTGGTGATGAGTCAAATTTATTGATTATCTTGATCCAAAGTCGATGAAAACGAAAGGGTTGTGGCAAGGAGAAGTAGAACATATAAATTATCATTTGTGACTTCGATGATACACAGTCAAACAAATTCTAAAGGCGTCCTAAAAACGTTCGAATGTTTTATGGGATCTTTGATTTAATTGTCTTGCAAGCAGTATGGATGTATCAAAGAAACACAATCCTTAGTATACTGTATTTACTGCAAAGTGCAATTCGATGAAGGAAATGTTTAGTTCATTTTAACTTTTTGGCGGCCATTTTAACTTTTCTGCCATCTTGAAAATGGCCGCCATATTGGATTTTTCAGAGTGGGTCCATAGCTTATATTGTCTACCATATATAGATCTACAATTGTGCAAAGTTGCATGCTTTTATCATCAAACCCACCACAATTCTTCTAAAAATATGCACTAATCGGCTGGACTATTAAAAGACATATTGAAATTAACAAAATCAGTAATTTTAAATTGCTGTTGATAAATACTTCTGAAATATTAAATTAAAATAGGGATCTCCGGCCTTATTATCTTAGAAAACACAAATTGTCCTATCAAATTCTATATAACTATCTAGCCTTGATTTTAAGCTTGTTGTATAAATCAATCTTTATATTAACATTAACATTATTATTAATATTTGATTGTCTGAAATAACTTTTTGCATAAGTTCAAGCTGTATGTTTAGATCGTCAAAAGCATCAATGGTCTGCAAGTTACATGGTATATGTATACATTGTAACTTAAGATTAAAATATTCTGTTTCTATATAAAAATGAGGCGATGTTTATTTTACTAAAGTAATAAAATATATTTTTACAAAAATATTACCTTACCTCATTTAAATGTTTGTTCGAGAAAGAAAAGTTAAACAAATGTAATAAAATTATGATAATAGTAACTCAGAAGATATATATATATATATATATATATGATGTAAATATTGCTTCAAGTTTTACTTGATTTTTATCAATACGTTTTGTAATTATTTTCAAAATAATTTTTTTGCATTGATCACTCACAGTTGTCATGCAGGGATAAACCAATCTTTACCTGATTGGATTATAGTATAAAAGTAACGAAAATACTGAACTCCCAGGAAAATTCAAAACAGAAAGTCCCTTAACAATTGGCAAAATCAAAAGCTCAAACACATAAAACGAATGGAAAACAACTGTCATATTCCTGACTTGGTCTAATTTATGTTTGATACGAGAAATAGGTTTATTGTGGTTATTGTTAAGAGTAAAATGTTCTTTAAAATGTTGAATACGTATATCAACTATGTTCATTACTAAATTAAAAAAGAGTCCAAAGATTTTTGTCAGCTTTTTCCCGTTTTATCCATTTCAAACAGTAAGTATGGAGTGAGTCGTGGATGATATTGCGACACTCATTCCAATTAATAATTGACGGGGACGATATTTAGGTCCTTTACTGAGGAATGATTTTAACTCTCGGTCTTGAACGATGTTAAGATCTCCTGTTATAACATGGAAATGGGTCCATAAATGTATTCGGAATTACTGCAATTACATGAAGTAGGTGTATTTTCACTGATATTAACATCTTTACACAATTGGCTATAATTAAACACAAATTTCCGGGTAGATTTCTTGTAAATATAACAAATAAGAGGAGCTCAGTATTATCAAAATATCCAGGAATTTGTTCTTTAACAGAGTGGTCGTTAAAAATACCGGCAATATTTACAAAATCCAAACCTTTATTGACATACTTTATTTTAATAAACTGTTTTTATGATCTTCAGGGCGATGAATTTTGGGAAACAGTTTAGAATAACAATATGCCATTATAATTTGAACGATTTCATACTTAGGACTGCTATATGAAATTGTGTTGCAATCCTCTAAAATTTTATTTAACTTATTAACCGGTAATGAACAGAGCTTTGTTAACAGATAATGTCTGCCGTTGTTTTAGAAATAGAAATTAGGTCCGAAATATTGGTATGATTGGTCCGAAATTTTCTTTGATTGCGATTTTTCTACGACCATGAGAACGGTTTTTACGAACAGTTTTAGAAACTATATCCAAAATGTTAACAGAATCGGTTCTTGATATATTACCAATTCCCATGATATTATCATTAAGACCGAGAGGGTAGACTGTCTGCAATTTTTTAATCCAATTTAATTCAATTATTTTCCGTGATCGTACAAACTTTGAATGAGATTCCTCAGGCTGCTTATTTACTACTTCTAAAGGTTGAACTGCTAAATATTTAATAGGATGATTGTGCTTCTTAAGATGTTGATAAATGATACTTTTGAATTTATTGGGTCTTTTAAAACGATACAGATGTTCTTGGGTGCGTTTAGATAAATATCGTCCAGTTTCACCTACGTACTGAATACCGCATCCCGGTTTGTTTCATGTGAGTAAATAAATAATACTGTTTGTTTTCAAGTTATATCAGTTTCAAAATTTAAAGAAAATGTGCGACCATTAAACGTGGACCTTACCGTATTGTTGGTGGAAAGACGGGGACATGTAAGTCATTTTTGGCATGACACTTATCGATAGAAGGGTAACCACGATTTTTTGTTAAAAATGGTAGCGATGGTAGTATTTTAGATAAGCGATTTTGAAGATTGAGACGTGTAGATACCCTTTGAACGAGTTTTGTATTTAATATTTTTCCATTTCTGAAACATGATTATTAATATTTGATTGTCTGAAATAACGTTTTGCATAAATTCAAGCTGTATGTTTAGATTGTCAAAAGCATGAATGGTCTGCAAGTTACATGGTATATGTATACATTGTAACTTAAGATTAAAATATTCTGTTTCTATATAAAAATAAGGCGATGTTTATTTTACTAAAGTAATAAAATATTTCTTACAAAAATATTGCCTTACCTCATTTAAATGTTTGTTCGAGAAAGAAAAGTTAAACAAATGTAATAAAATTATGATAATAATAACTCAGAAGATATATATATATATATATATATGATGTAAATATTGCTTCAAGTTTTACTTGATTTTTATCAATACGTTTTGTAATTATTTTCAAAATAATTTCTTTTTGCATTGATCACTCACAGTTGTCATGCAGGGATAAACCAATCTTTACCTGATTGGATTATAGTATAAAAAGTAAAACAACGAAAATACTGAACTCCCAGAAAATTCAAAACAGAAAGTCCCTTAACAATTGGCAAAATCAAAAGCTCAAACACATGAAACGAATGGAAAACAACTGTCATATTCCTGACTTGGTCTAATTTAGTCTATGAAGCATGATTTTTATATTAGTTGTTAATGGCTTTGAACTAGCTGGCAGTAACTGCTAGTACTCTCTGATCTGTACTTAGTGTCTTTTTATTGTTAGGATGTACAAGTACCCGGCCACGTCCACTCTGTGTTTTTGTTAGATGTATTTCTATTTGTATCCATCTGATGAGTTAAACCTGTGTTATAATCTCAATCACTATCAAAACAAACAAGTATGTCAACAAAGAAAACAAAATGGCATATAGACAAAGCACATACGCAAAATGAAATACATGAATACAAAAAATGGCCACCACACAACAACACAATGGCGGGATGTACAAGTACCGAGTCACGCCTAAAGGATATTACCAAAAATTGACCAAACAGTAAGCGTTAATAATTTACAAAAACAAAAGAAGAACACTGTAACACGTAATTAAGATGATAAACAACGTCAGTACCTAGAATCTATACATTAAGACCATCATGTGTTTTTGTTAGATGTATTTCTATTTGTATCCATCTGATGAGTTAAGCCTTTTTCAACTGATTTTTATAGTTCGTTATTATGTTATACCGTAACACCACTGTCCCAGGTTAGGGGAGGTTTGGATCCCGCTAACATGTTTAACCCCGCCACATTTTGTATGTATGTACCTGTCCCAATTAAGTCAGGAGCCTGTTATTCAGTGGTTTTCGTTTGTTGATGTGTTACATATTTGTTTTTCGTTCAGTTTTTGTACATGAATTAGGCCGCTAGTTTTCTCGTTTAAATTGATTTACATTTGTCATTTCGGGGCCTTTTATAGCTGACTATGCGGTATGGGCTTCGCTCATTGTTGAAGGCCCTACGGTGACCTATAGTTGTTAATTTCTGTGTCATCTGGTATCTTGTGAAGAGTTGTCTCATTGGCAATCATACCATATCTTCTTTTTACATCATGTATTATTTGTGAAGTTGATACGGAATATTTATCAACAAGGTCTTGGTACCTTCCGATGAACTTTTTAGAAAAGGACGAGACGTTCTTTGACATCTGGTTCATCAACTTTCTGCTCAGACACTGGTGACGTTTTACAAAGTCTGAGTAGCAGCTGCAAGCTCTTCAATACCGAATGAGTTGGAAAATGTATATCCCATATGCAGGTGAAGTTGGTATATTGCTATTAAGGTGAGGGAAATTGATAATTTCAAAATTGAAATCGTCTCGTTTGTCATAGATTTCAAAACCTCATCGAATTATTAATCCAAATTTTCAAAACAATACAAAAATATTATATCCAAATACGAGGAGAGGACAAATCGTGCGAGGTCACTGACCGCATTTCGTTCCTGATTAGATATAGTAAAAAAAACATTTCGGAGTAATGAATAATTTCCGTAAAAAAAATATTGTGTAGTTATAGATATTGTAACATAGATATTATTATGAATATATAAAAAAATACTAATTGTGGAGTAGCAAAGACTGTTTGTAACAATTATTACTGTATTCAGATATTTATACTAATGTTATTCAAAGTTAATTTTACTGAATATTCTCCGGAACCCAATCAAAAGTTTGGATTGTTTATGGAAAGAACATCATAAAAATAAAATTGAGAATGGAAATGGGAATGTGTCAAAGAGACAACAACCCGACCATAGAACAGACAACAGCAGAAGGTCACCAACAGGTCTTCAATGCAGCGAGAAATTCCTGCACCCGGAGGCGTCCTTCAGCTGGCCCTAAACAAATATATATACAAGTTCAGTGATAATGAACGCCATACTAAACTCAAATTGTATACAAGAAACTAAAATTAAAATAATACAAGACTAACAAAGGCTAGAGGCTCCTGACTTGGGACAGGCGCAAAATGCGGCGGGTTAAACATGTTTATGAGATCTCAACCTCCCCTATACCTCTAGCCAATGTAAAAAGTAAACGCATAACAATACGCACATTAAAATTCAGTTCAAGAGAAGTCCGAGTCTGATGTCAGAAGATGTAACCAAAGAAAATAAACAAAATGACAATAATACATAAATAACAACAGACTACTAGCAGTTAACTGACATGCCAGCTCCAGACTTCAATTAAACTGATTGAAAGATTATGTCTTCATCATATGAATATCAGGCACAATCCTTCCCGTTAGGGGTTTAGTATCATACCATCATAACATATATGAGAAGAACATAACCCGTGTCATGCCAACAACTGGTTTTTAAATAAATGTGTTTAGTTCCGATGCAAAGACCCTATAAGTGAATCAATATTAACGCCAAAATATGCAATCTTTAATGACCTGACAACAGTATCGTAACTATATCCCTTCTTAATAAGTCTATTTAAAGGTTTTGTTAGCTTCTTAGGTGAATACTGACATTTTTGTGCTTTATAAAGAATATTTCCATAAAAAATTGGATGTGAAATACCTGAACGTATAAGAAGTCTGCATGTTGAGCTATATTTACGAATGATGTCCTTATACCGATGATAAAATTTAGTAAATGTTTTGACTAGTTTGTGGTATCGAAAACCCTGGTGTAATAATTTTTCAGTAATACATAAATTTCTCTCGTTAAAATCTAAAACATTGTTACATACACGAGCGAATCGTACAAGTTGAGATATATAACACCGTAAGATGGTGACAAGGAACGTCACCATCTAAAATGGATAATTAACGATAGAAAATGAAAATCATCTCTTTTATCATATATTTTAGTATTAAGCTTTCCGTTAATGATATTGATATCAAGATCGAGGAAAGGGCAGTGGTCATTGTTAGTATTAGCTTTATTTAAAGTAAGTTCAACAGGATAAATTTCTTTAGTATACATACTGATGAAGTCGTCATTATTGAGAGCCAAAATATCATCCAAATATCTAAAAGTATTATTAAATTTGTGTATCAGATGTTGTTTCGATGGGTCTTTGCTGATTTTTGTCATAAATTGTAACTCATAGCAATACAAAAAAAAAGGTCCGCAATAAGTGGTGCACAGTTAGTCCCCATTGGAATTCCGATAACCTGACGATATACGGAATCTCCAAAGCGAACAAAAATGTTATCTAGTAAAAATTCAAGGGCATATATAGTATCAAAGCATGTCCAATTGACATAGTTTTTTTGTTTATTGCTACTAAAAAATGACCTAAAAGAGTTTGAACATATATATTCACATTCTGCCTTTTTAAATGCCCATTTAATTAGGTGTGTGAATTTTTTCTTAATGAGAATGTGAGGCAATGTGGTATATAGGGTAGAAAAATCAAAACTTTGAACAGATTCAAAATCACCAATATATGCATGCAATTTATCAAGTACTTCCAACGAGTTCTTGACACTCCAAAAGTAATTAATTCCACTATTTTCGAAGGCCTTATTTGAACAATTTATTATCAGGTTTTTGATTGTACCAAGTGTACTGGTAAGAAGAATAGACAATTTAGTAGTGGAACAATGGCTTGAAGACGAAATGAATCTATATTTGTAAGGTGTTTTGTGTAGCTCGGAAGCCAATACATAGTTGGGACTTTCATTGTATTTGGTTCTGCTTGTAAAGCGGTAGCCAAAAGTTTATGTTTGTTACAGATGTCGTTTTCTGAAAATGGAGTCAGTTGGAATGTTGGTGAATTGGTGATTTCTTTTTCAGAACCTCAATGTAAAATTTACGTCAAACAATAATAATATTATTAGCAGTTTATCGGCCGGGACAAAAACAAATTCCTTGGCTAGTTCTTTTAGTTTATGTTTGATACGAGAAATAGGTTTATTGTGGTTATTGTTAAGAGTAAAATGTTCTTTAAAATGTTGAATACGTATATCAACTATGTTCATTACTGAATTAAAAAAGATTCCAAAGATTTTTTGTCAGCTTTTTCCCGTTTTATCCATTTCAAACAGTAAGTATGGAGTGAGTCGTGGATGATATTACGACACTCATTCCAATTAATAATTGACGGGGGACGATATTTAGGTCCTTTACTGAGGAATGATTTTAACTCTCGGTCTTGAACGATGTTAAGATCTCCTGTTATAACATGGGAAATGGGTCCATAAATGTATTCGGAATTACTGCAATTACATGAAGATATTAACATCTTTACACAATTGGCTATAATTAAACACAAATTTCCGGGTAGATTTCTTGTAAATATAACAAATAAGAGGGAGCTCAGTATTATCAAAATATCCAGGAATTTGTTCTTTAACAGAGTGGTCGTTAAAAATACCGGCAATATTAACAAAATCAAAACCTTTATTGACATACTTTATTTTAATAAACTGTTTTTTTTTTTTTATCTTAAGGGCGATGAATTTTGGGAAACAGTTTAGAATAACAATATGCCATTATAATTTGAACGATTTCATACTTAGGACTGCTATATGAAATTGTGTTGCAATCCTCTAAAATTTTATTTAACTTATTAACCGGTAATGAACAGAGCTTTGTTAACAGATAATGTCTGCCGTTGTTTTTAGAAATAGAAATTAGGTCCGAAATATTGGTATGATTGGTCCGAAATTTTCTTTGATTGCGATTTTTTCTACGACCATGAGAACGGTTTTTACGAACAGTTTTAGAAACTATATCCAAAATGTTAACAGAATCGGTTCTTGATATATTACCAATTCCCATGATATTATCATTAAGACCGAGAGGGTAGACTGTCTGCAATTTTTTAATCCAATTTAATTCAATTATTTTCCGTGATCGTACAAACTTTGAATGAGATTCCTCAGGCTGCTTATTTACTACTTCTAAAGGTTGAACTGCTAAATATTTAATAGGATGATTGTGCTTCTTAAGATGTTGATAAATGATACTTTTGAATTTATTGGGTCTTTTAAAACGATACAGATGTTCTTGGGTGCGTTTAGATAAATATCGTCCAGTTTCACCTACGTACTGAATACCGCATCCCGGTTTGTTTCATGTGAGTAAATAAATAATACTGTTTGTTTTTCAAGTTATATCAGTTTCAAAATTTAAAGAAAATGTGCGACCATTAAACGTGGACCTTACCGTATTGTTGGTGGAAAGACGGGGACATGTAAGTCATTTTTTGGCATGACACTTATCGATAGAAGGGTAACCACGATTTTTATTGTTAAAAATGGTAGCGATGGTAGTATTTTTAGATAAGCGATTTTGAAGATTGAGACGTGTAGATACCCTTTGAACGAGTTTTGTATTTAATATTTTTCCATTTCTGAGCTTCATATTTGTTTTTTGTTTGTGAATTATATTAGAAAGGAGTAAAGACTGGCGTCCAGAATATGAACCAGCATACAATGAATTAAATTATGTAAAAATGATAAATCTGTTCGGCTAAAGATGTCAAACGCTATCCGTATTAATTACCCGAAACAGATAGGGTATATCAGGGTAGCGACTGACGTCTGACTAAATAGTAGAATGGGGCTGAATATTGAAATACTACTTTTTGATAAATATTCCTAAAGTAATGAACTAGAGAAGTTCTCGCTCGGACACACACTCCATAATCTAGTATATTATAAGAGCATAAACCTGAAGCACGGGGAGGCACTCTACTGTCTCCACACGGCACTAAAGACAAACTCTGTAAAAAATAAAATTGAGAATGGAAATGGGGAATGTGTCAAAGAGACAACAACCCGACCATAGAACAGACAACAGCAGAAGGTCACCAACAGGTCTTCAATGCAGCGAGAAATTCCCGCACCCGGAGGCGTCCTTCAGCTGGCCCCTAAACAAATATATATACTAGTTCAGTGATAATGAACGCCATACTAAACTCCAAATTGTATACAAGAAACTAAAATTAAAAATAATACAAGACTAACAAAGGCTAGAGGCTCCTGATATATCATCAATATATCTGAATGTGAAATTAAATGGTTTAGCTTCTTTGATCTTCTTGCCTGATGGAACTCCGACTCATATGAAAATAAGAGGTCGACAATGAGAGGCGCACAGTCCGTTTCCATATAATTTATACTGTTATTAGATTTTCTCTTTAAATATCTATTGTAACCATGCACGGTACTTTTAGCTGGTATTAAAATCTTATTATAAACCCTATATGTATCATTGAGGTACCATACAATCAACATAATTTGGTAAAAAGGAGACACATCTATTTCATATGTCATATTGGTTTATATTTATTTACAAGTACCCAATCAAACTTACCTCTTAAATGACTTTTTCTTCAAATTAATTCATACGGTAAAATTATTTATGACTTGCATTAGAAATGGAATAGTTGTTATTTTTATGAGATAATTAGCACTTTTCAACCATATATATACTAAATACAGTAAAATTAGTTGTTGACTTCAAAGGACTGGTCTGATTTGTAGTAGGATTACTCTGTACCATTGGAAGATACAAATACAGTGGCCTTATCATACCAACCAAAGTATCAGTTATAATATTAAGTTTAATATTAA
The DNA here is from genome assembly GCA_017311375.1 of Mytilus coruscus. Classification (NCBI taxonomy): domain Eukaryota; kingdom Metazoa; phylum Mollusca; class Bivalvia; order Mytilida; family Mytilidae; genus Mytilus; species Mytilus coruscus. Next base: position 72,687,575 of record CM029598.1, on the reverse strand, counting down.
GTTGATATGAATCCTTTTTACTTTCATTCAATTTTCATGAAGAATAATGCATAATCAAGTGTGTTTTATTATTACCACAAACATACATTGTATGTATTAGTTATTTTGTCTTAATTCAGTGATATACATTTGCATGTTGTTAACGATAGAGAACAAATAACGCTTTAACAACTAGAAACTATATATATGTGGCATGTGTAGCTGCACGTCTTGAAAGTTTGTTGTGTAAGCATTTGGATAATTGTAAGCATTTGTAAATTATAAAATATATAAAGTAACTACTCCTGGTTAAGTAAGGCAAAAGGGTTCCCAAAGATCTTCACAATACCACCAGTGACAATAGTTGAACCATTATAAAGAATAACGAAGCAATTGCAGTAATGTTGATTGTTGTATTGAGAATGTATGCTTGTTCTGAAATCAGTAGCTCACATTCGGGAAAAAGGCGACGGATTGTGGTTACGACATTTGGAACATATCTATCATCTGTGAAACAGATATTCAACAACGGTCATCTAACTGGTGATGGGGTCCGTAAAGTTTAAGAAATGATGATTTTACTTCACCACACGGAACTCTTGGTTTCATAGTTTCCTTGTGAGAAGCAACCCTCTATCAAGGAAATCAAGTCCATAACATATATAACGTCGTTTTTTATATTTTCCAAACAGAATTTATTTCTTGCATTATTTAACAGTTAAAATTGTTTGTTCGTCAACTCTTAACCTTGACTTTTTGCAACCTTTAAACATTATAAATAACATTTACAGGGTATCATTACTTGTCAATTTAATAAATATGTATCATGTATTTTTAAGTCCCTCTTTAATATATTTACAAACAGAAGAAATACCTTTTAAACATATTTCAATTTGTAGACAAAAATAACTTGCCTGTTTTATGTCTGTCATTAGGGAATTTACGTAATAAAGTCGGTGGAATGTCCAGTGGCATAAACATGATGAAGATGCCTACAATGTATATGTTGAGAGAAATACCTCACCCACAGTAACTGGTGACAATTTGGATCATTTAGAACTGTAAGTAACATTACAATAAATGTTTATATAATATATGTCTGCTGTAAACGGATATTGTAAAGTATTCTATAGGTTTGCTTACTTCGTCCTCTTTCACAGGTAAAACCTGCCTCATATTACAGTGTTATATTTCAACGGGTCTCCAATGTTACATCAATAGATCGTGACGTCATGTCAGTTCGCGAAAGGTACGAATTCGCTACGTTAACAAATTTGTTGACATCAATATTAGTTACATGGTGTGTTAGCGACCTAATACGATATATATGGGGTGAGAGCGATTAATCTATACAAAAACAGATGCCAAAAATAACAACTTGTAGCAACATTCCAGCAGCGCCTGCATACGGAGTGTATATCTCCCAATTGATACGATATTCCTGGGCTTGTGTTTCCTATCATGATTTCCTTGATAGAGGATTGCTGCTCACAAGGAAGCTATTAAACCAAGAGTTCCAAATGGTGAAGTTGAAATCATCCTTCGTAAATTTTACGGACGCCATCACGAGTTGGTTGACCGTTATGGAATAACCGTTTCACAGATGATATCGGATATGTTCCTTATGTCGTAACTACAATACCCTTCCTTTTCACGAATGTGACTTACCGAATTAGACTATTTACCGGATTTGTAATAACATAAGCAACACGACGGGTGCCACATGTGGAGCAGGATCTGCTTACCCTTCCGGGGCACCTGAGATCACCCCCAGTTTTTGGTGGGGTTCGTGTTGCTTAGTCTTTAGTTTTCTATGTTGTGTCATCTGTACTATTATTTGTCTGTTTGTCTTTTTATTTTTGGCCATGGGGTTGTCAGTTTGTTTTCGATCTATGAGTTTGACTGTCCCTCTGGTATCTTTCGTCCCTCTTTGTTAGCTTTAAATTTGTTTTATGAATTTATTTCAATCGTTCCTTATCAATTTCGTCGTCTGTTGAAACCTTTCATTTTTTTTTTTTTTGAAAGGAAGTAACTCTTTACCAACTCCACATGGTATCTAACCCTATATGGTAACTAACCCCATATTTTTAGGACACCCAATATCACATATATGTAGTCACCACGTGTAGTCCTTTAACCAATCATATCCCTATAAATCTATAGAAGGTAAGATAATTAAGGATATATGGATATAAGATTATTGTATTTGTGAATATATACCATTAGATTAATTCTTAAATTAACATTTTAAACAAATTTTTGGAAAGAACTCAGGAAATTTGCTTAGTTATATAGAATGTTAATAGCTTCGAGTTAGTGAATTTGTTAACATTGGCAAGAAGTGTGATTTAAAACAAAAGCAAGAAGCGCAACACTCCGTCTCTGTTGAAATACTATCGGACTATAGAATATATACATTACCAAGTTTGAAAGTCCAAGGTTTAATTAACCTTTCAGATTATGAGTATGTTAACGAAATCGTTAACAGAAAGTTAATGAATTTGTTAACATCCTTTCACCCAGAAGAGAAAATGAAGGTCAACAACATAGAAACTGTATATTTTGCAGTAAAGAACAAGAAAACACATAAATAGCAGCCATCTGTATGCATTTTTAATATAAAGTTCTACTGTTTGAAGTGCAACAAAGTCCACAGAATAAAGTAAATAAATACATGATAATTTCACACCTCCACCTTTGATAGGTCTACCAGTATAGACACATACAGTCCTTGAAAATGTGATGGACTTTTATTCCGGTTGATTGATACCACAAATGTTCCGTGTAACATGTCCTCCGTACAATTGCCCTCCATGTGTTATCACCACTACGGCGTTTAATCATATCTGATGGATGGTTCAGGTATGCACCCAGTTGCTCTCCAATGACTGACATTTGAAGGTAAGCATTGTTCCTGAAAGTAATGAAACAAAATGACTGAATTTACTCAATATGTTAAGATACAATTACACGATAAAATACATTTCAGCATTTTTCCACAAGTGAAAATTAGGTATCAGGTTTATGGTTCATGATTTTACCACAACACTGTTTCATACACCCTGTTATTGTTGAAAAATTGCCATCTTAACATTATTATCTCTGTCCCATTCATTTTCTCTTGTCATTCTGTGTAATCAATGGTTCCACTCTCTTTTCTGAGCTTTCCCCATCTTGTAACATTTGTACTAAGCCTCTGTGCCATTACCAAGACAGGGTTTATCTTACCAGTTTTGGTCTTAATTATTTTAGATTTTATGATACAGTCACAACCTTGTGATACATTCAATTCAAACAATTAGATCAAGAATTTCTGCAGTTTGGAATTGAATAAAAACAGTTGTCAAAATAATAAATGCTTAAAAGTGTTTCCCACCTGTCAAGTGTGAATCTTCTTTTCATGAGCCTAAAATTAAATGGTGAAAGTAAACCATGCATCAAACAAAAATATGGGGAAAATTAATTAAAAAAAGAAACAGTTGAGATCATTTAGAAACAGACAGCAGTTTGAAAAGAAATGTTTATGTGACTTTCATTTTGATACGGACGGCTAATATACATTATTTCGTCCGTCTGGTTAAGACTCAAGGAAAACACATTTTAAAAAAGTTATCAATCAAGGACATGTATCAAAGAAAGCTAAATATATATGTGACAGATGTCTTTCTTTGTCTGAAGATCAAACCTTTTTTTGTGGAAAGCCATAGTGAAAGGGATGCACTTAAATACCAAAATGAAGAAACTCTTGAGATAGAAAGTGGAGAGGAAAGTTTGGGGGATCTTAATATCAGTGGAATAGAACCTGTGAATGAGGTGAATAATGTTGATGCTCCAAACTCAAATGAAACCCAAATCCAGTGAGTAAATGATTGTCATGATTTTGTTGAAAAATTGTGAAGCATTTAGAAACTGGAGATGCAAGTAAAAATGACTTTAAATGTATATGTAAATCAATAGGAACATTGATGAAGGGTTTGATAACATTGGATTGCAAAACAGTCTTTACAACATACAAAAGCTTGGATAAATTAACCCGTTTGGATTGTATAGAATTTCTGTAAAACAGGGCACAATCATTAGTAGTTTTGATCTGCAGCATGATTGGAAACGAACTAAGTCATATGTCTTTAAAAGCTATTGACTTTTATTTGCATTCTAATAGAACATTTATATTATGTATGTTATCCGAACTTTATTGGACCGTGTTCTTTCAGTCAGTCCTTGTTAAAATGAATAGTGTGAGGTAGTAAGATGTGTCATTCACTAGATGACTCAACATCAGCTGGAAGTATAACGTCTCTTAAAAATGTTGTAAAACACTTTTCAATTCAACCAAAATGAATGCTTCAACCATGGATATGTCGTCGTCTTTTTTTGACAATACCCCCAAAAATTAGCAGGGCAGGGAGCGTAGGGTTAGAGATGGAGGATCAACTCCTGATGATGTTGCTACGAATATAGTCTTCATTAAGCAACACGAAACCAAAGATATCTAGTTTAGAACAGATTTAAAACCTTCAAACTAGTAATGCCTCGGGAGAAAATTTCATAGGCCGACGCGGGTCTTCGAAGCAGGGGAAAATTTGTTCTGCCTTCTACCTCGGGAAGAAAATTTCATAGGCCGACGCGGGTCTTCGAAGCAGGGGAAATTGTTGAGTTTCATAAGGATGCAATTCATGGCTTTAATACCTACAAGCGTAGAGTTCAAACTGATATTTCACAAGAAACTGAAGCACAAATAAAGTAAGACGAGGAGGCATGACATTACAAAGATCGTGTCTTACTATGCTAACAATGAAGAGAAAAAAATGTTGTAAGTATAGTTTTGTTTATGGTAAAGAGCATCAGGTATGTCCAAATTTTTCATATAATAGTTCATCTGTGAGTAGTAGAGAAGCATTATATCCACATGTTAAGTTACAACATCCTGAAATTGCACCTTGGGGAAATAATTCCTGTCAATCCAAATAGGAGAGAATCTGTAAAGCATGTTATTCAAAACGTAATGCAGCAATGTAAAGTATGCGAATCCAGACAGTGGATAGGAATAGGTAGTGTCGGCGTTCCATTTAATATTGACAATTTAATAGAAAATGTTGTGATCTGTGAAAAATGCAAGCTTGAAGTTCATCTGAGATATCAATCTTTCCAAAAGCATATCGATGAAAGGCATGAGGGAAATAAAGTTAGTTATGAGAAATTATTTGGATATATATGTTACAGTAACACTTACCCCTGGTGCAGGTCATATTTAAATCAATCTATTAAGAGCCCGTTTTGTGTTATGTAAGGACATTTTCTTAGATCTGTTGTCTGAAAACTTGGATTTCTCTCATAGAAGGCAAAATATTGTATTGTGGGCTGTGGAAATCACCACCTATCATGGCTAATCCTGCAAATTATTGTCCATGCATTTTCTGCAGAGATAATGAGAGCTTACACTATTCTGTGCTTCCAAAGTGATGGTGCAATGAAAGTGTCCATGTCAGATTTTGTGCAATGGAAACAAAGTAAAAAATTTGAGAAAACATTTATCACAGAATTGGTATAAAAGATCCTGGACAAGAACAAACCGTGGTTATGAGTCAGGCTAAAGAAGTCCAAATGTTTAGAAAAGTTATTAAATATTCTAAATTATTCGAAGATCCCTATTTAAACTCGTCATTGGAATCTATAGATGGTGATATTTTTACCCAGACTTGGTTAATTTTTACAACACTTGTCGGAGAAAAAAAAATTGAAAAGTATGTCTCAAATAAAAATGATAATGAGTTATTGCCAGTCTTTGTAAAGATGAAAAATGAAGTTCAGTATAATGATATTAATAACTGGACAATCAGCAAAATATCGCAGGAGATTCAAGTCAATCAGTTTGTTACCTGATCAAGAACTCGGATTTATTTATCAAGATATGTTTCGAACTGATATAGTGAAGTCAAACAAGGCAGGTCACATTGATTTTCTAGAGGAATTGAGAGGCATACACCAAATGAAGCAAGCAGAGGAACTGCCAGATGAATTTCTTTTTGTCAATTTATGAATAAACTAGATAAATTTTAGAAAACAACAGATAGAGTTTAATCTGCCGAATATCTTGGCTTATATCTAGAAATTGACAATATGGGTCGGTTGAGAACAAAACTTAAGGACAAAAGAGATGATTTCAGCTTCCCAATTGTGAATTTTCTATACTATGTAGCAACATTCCAGCAGTCCTGCATATAAAGTAGTATAAAGTATATATCTCCAAGGTGATACGATATTTCAGGGCTTGAATTTCCTATCATGATTTCATTGATAGAGGGTTGCTGCTCACAAGGAATCTATTCAACTAAGGGTTCCCAGTGGTGAAATTGATATGATCCCTTTGAAAATTGCATGGACGCCATCATGAGTTGTTTAACCATTATGGCATATCTGGTTCACAGATGACGACAGATATGTTCCAATTGTCGTTACCAAAACCCGCCCTCTTTTACCCGAATATGACCTACCGAATCAGAATTATCAACATGACGGTGCAACACGTCGAACAACATCTCCTACCGTCCCGGATCACCCCTGTTTTTGGTGGGGTTCTTATTGCTCAGTCTTCAGGTTTCTTTGTTATGTAATGTATACTGTTCTCGGTTTTTTTTTGTCTTTATCGGTTTTTTTTTCGATGAATTTGAATGTTCCTTTGGTATCTTCCTTCTCTCCTTTACTGATAAACCCCTTAACTAATCTAGTGGAGATTAACATGTAAATGAAGCCTAATTTGTAGACCCAAAATACATCGTCAAGATGAATAGGTGCACAATTTCCACGATGATGTCTCGTCAATGAGACATATTAAAGTTACGGATTCAATTTAATTTATTCTAAAAATTACAAAGTAAACTACTGTGAATAACTATGTGTACATCAATAACAACTTAAAATTTAAATTATAACCAACAATTAACAATTAATAATGTGTAAATCTAGTTTTTCTTTTTTTGAGTTGAACCATGTTTTTTACAGTAGTAAGGCACACTTTTTTCTTGTAGTAGAGGCCAATGCAGTGCTGGTGAACCCATTCCTGACAGTCCTGACTTGTTTTCTGGTTGGTATGGCAAAAAAATAAATAAATAAAGGCTCGTCTGCGACCCCACAAACCCTGCACTCCTGTTTTAAGTTTTTTTTTTTTGGTACTTAGGGTTCAACTCTAACAACAGGGTGTCGCTTGATAGGTGAGTTCCTCTGTGTTTGCTGTGCAGATATGCTGTATTCTGGTTTTTCTGCTGGCTCGTTTTCTTTGTTTTCTGTTGGATTTGGGAGTTTCTTTTGTTTCTTGTTCCAAGTTAGATTAAATTAATAACTGTGCACTTTGCCTTTTGGCCACGTTGGTTGCATGGTAACTATGACCCTGCTTTTGGTTTGAAGTTCAATTTCTTTTGCCTGAAACGAAGATAATTACATAAGTCAAGGGGTGATATACCAATCACCTTCTCTACTTCATTTGTATTGTACCCACTTAATAGATGTGGTATGAGTGCAAATGAGACAACTCTCCATCCAAGTTACAATTTATAAAAGTAAACCATTCTAGGTCAATGAATTTTCATATTTTGAAAGAAAAGTATGCGGAGATGTTTTTTTTCATTTTGATTCCGATGTTTCAGAATTGCGATAGATTAGCCTTATTGAAAAGAACATTTATGACACACAAATATGTCATAGCATCCTATCGAGCGTATAAAACAAAGATGGAACCTTGCATTGCACTTTATTTCAAAGGAAACCATGATTAGAACAGTGATAACAAATAGAAAATTGAGGGACAAAGACTAGACCAAAAAACAAGCAATCACTAAAAACAACAGAAAATTACCAAAAGAACAAGCAAATTACTATATGCATGTTATGATAAATTAAATGATGCCTACAGCCAGTATCCAACTGTTTCCCTTCCTACAATATGTGGCCCTTCTGAGAGAGGAATTTTCTAAGTATTCAATATCTTTCTTATTTGTTATTTGTGAGGATGACTTCATTCTAATAGCATAAGACTGCAATCTGATGGTAACCGCACATTGACTATTCTGGAATTGTAACTGCAAATTTACCATTGTGGAATGGAAACAGCATATTGACCATTCTAGAATGGTAACAGTACATCGACCATTCTGAAATGGTAATAGTACATCGACGATTCTGGAATTATTAGATTAACATTAACCATTCTGCAAAGGTAACTGCAGCAATATACCAACTTCACTTCTGCATATGAGATTCAAGAGCTTGCAGCTGATCTCAGATTTTATAAAACGTCACCTGTGTCTGAGCAGAAAGTTGATAAACCAGGGTTATGTCAAAGAACGTCTCGTCCTTTTTCTACAAAAGTTCATCGGAAGATACCACCAAGATCTTGTTGATAAATATTCGTTAACAACTTCACAATTAACACATGATGGTCTAGAAGTATAGATTCTAGGTACTGACGTTGTTTATCATTTTAATTACATGTTATAATAAGTCAGGAATATGACAGCCGTTTTCCATTCGTTTGATGTGTTGAGCTTTTGATTTTGTAATTTGATAAAGGACTTTTCCGTTCTGAATTTTCCTTGAGTTCGTTTTTTTTTGCTATTTTACAATTGACCATTGTGGAATAGTAACTGCATGTTGACCATGTTGGAAATGCAACAGTACATCGACCATTTTGGAATTGTAACTGGACATAGCCATTCTGGAATGGTAACAGTCCAATTACCACTATTGAATTGTTACAAAATGAGGACCATTTAAGTTCAGGTACACTGACCTTTATTCATGTTTTGAGACACTTTTACCTTTTTATTGAAGTTTCATTATATATCTCGATTGGCAGTACAGCAAAATGATTGAAATAAAAGTACCCTGAAATATGTAAATTCATAATCCATCACTGAAAACTTACCATTTCAGTATTCTGCTCCAATTATAAGACAATGAATTCAATTGACGATTTTAATAATAGGGAGTTACATATTTAGTTAACTATGTCACTTATTGAATACACCAAGAAAGAGGTTATCTGTTAAGAGAAAATAAATAATCCATGTACTCTATTACTGTTATGGTTGATTGTTACCTTTTTCATTGACAAAATATATAAATATTATGATTTTAATTCGTTGATCTTTGTTAAAGTCAATCATCAAGTCTCCCAACTGCAAATTCTGGATGAGGATACTAGAAAATTGTGTTATGAAGGTACCCTGATTGAACGAATAACACAATGAATAGATAGCTGATGTTGATATTCCAGTTGATAATAAAATCATTCTGGACAACCATAAGTCTCATATTGTGTCTATTAGCTTTAAGCCTTCTTCTAAACCAGGACACTTATTACAGAAGCACCAAATTTCTTTTCCTATAGTTTCACCTGACCAGATAGTAAACTCCTAACTTTTTAACTGTGACAGTTTTTTTTTTTTAGATTTTACAGCAATTAAGTGTATACCTTTTTCTGTGAATTAAACAAGCTTGCTATGCTCATTGTTGAAAGTCGTAGGATGACCAACATTTGTTCACATAGCTTTATAACATAATAATTCCAAATGAGGTACAGTTTATTTATATTATGTTCCTCATTTAACTCGTAGTATATTTTCGAGTTTCATCAAAATATACTTGGGACCCAAGGTGGGCAACTTGAATTTGCCACTATGGATGGGTGTTAAATATCATGTTAAATAAGATTAAAACATATGGATGACTACTTTATTTTCAATGTGCTTTCCTTGAAAACCGAGTGTGTTTTAATGGAACAGCTCCTACTAAAATGTGGTGCTTGCGGTTAATGATAATTTATTTTCAAAATTTCAATGATGAATAATATGTTGATGTCTTAATGATAATTTGCCCACATCACCTTTTATTCATATAATCATCATACATGTATGAAATAAAGTTTCAGTATGGTGGGTCACTTAAATAGGTTTTTGACTCTTTTAGCTGCTATTCATAGAATGATAAAACTTGGTGGTTAAAACTTTTTTTAAAATAATCCGAAGTACATCGATCCGTAAGGAAAATAATTTTTATTTAATATTGATCTATGCAATTCTCGATATTTTTTGGAAGGTAGCCATTTGTCGTCAGTTTGAAGGTGCAGCAAAATTGGTACCGTTTATGTTATTAAACCCACTTTTCAAAATCTAGTCTCCTGAAACCATTTCCAGAAACGGTTTCCTCTTTCCCATCTGTTCGGGAATAGGAACTGTGCAAGGTGACCATGCTAATGTCTTGCTGCCCCATTACCATTTGAACTTCCATATTCGAACCGCAAATGGTAATAATTTTTTCCCATTTGTTGCCACTCATCACCGTACTTTTCTAGATCAGTCACCACGAAATCTCCAACATTGACTGAATCTTCTACTATGTTTAGTTGAGGTCTGGCTGATTTTTCCCCCCAAGGATAACCTAAAAAATATAAGCGACCAGTGAATGTGCATGGTTAATGCATTAAAAAGTAAAATATCAAAAATACCGACATTATAAGTAAAATGTCAACAATTTGGGTACAGCAGTCAACATTGTGTTATAATCTTAATGACTATAAATACAAATAACTATTTAAACAAAGAAAAACAAAACGGCATATAGACACTCTATTGACAAAGTACATAATCAAAAAAGAAAGAATACAAAAATGACCAGAGCACAATAACACAATGGCGGGATGTATAAATACCGAGCGACGCAAAAGTATATACCAAAAATGGACTAAAAAGTAAAGGTTAAAATATACAAAGACAAAAGAAAAGATCACGATAACACATGATTAAGATGATCAACAATGTCAATAATTAGAATCTATACTATGAGACCATCATGAGTAGCAGCTGCAAGCTCTTGAATGCCGAATGAGTTAGGAAATGCATATTCCATATGCAGGTGAAGGTGGGTAGTGCTGCTAAAAAACGGGGGTTTATAATTCCAAAATTATCATCAATATATCTGAATATGAAATTAAATGATCTGGCTTCTTTGATCTTCTTGTTATAAGTGTCTTAAGGAACTCTGACTTATATACAAATAAGAAGAGATCAGCAAGGAGAGGCGCACAGTTCGTTCCAATAGGAATGCCGCCAAATTAATGAAAAGTCTTCCTCCAAATTCAACGAATATGTTGTCAATAAGAAACTTCAGCATACTGATCACTTCTTCCTCAGTGTAGCATGTTTCACCTTTTTGTTCACTAATAACAAAATATGCCGTATGGTATCCTAAAGCAATAAATTTATAGCGTATGCTACCATTTTATATTGAAAAGAATTGTTGATTATTTCTTTCAGACGATTTTTCAATTTCAAATGGGAATGGTGATATACAGGGTAGAAAAACTCAAAAGTTTTGATCGAATTAATTTCATTCAGGAGAGATCAAAATTTCAAATTATCCAGAAGTTATTTCGAGTTTTTAAATCCACCTATGGTTAAACCACTATGCGAGTAAACAGATTCACAGTACTTCTGAAGACCCTCTTTTACTGCGGACAGAATTTTTGTCAATCTAATGGACAATTTCTTTGTAGAACATGCAGATCAGCCGGTAATGTGCCGATTTGCTGTTCAATGTAATGTTCATTGAAGCAATGAAGGACTTCTGATTAGCCAAAATCTCATCCTTTTCAAATGATATGTTTTTGCTTGTTGGATTACCTGAATGCTCATTATTTCTAATTCTATTACAAGACATTCGTAGTAGTACGATTTACATACAAAAACAATATGTTTCCGTATTATATCCTTCTGTTTATTAAGTAACTTTTATATGCATTTTTCTTTAAAGAATTAATGTTGGTTTAAAAAATAGGAATATTCGATACATTTGTTCCATTCAGTGTAATTGAAATGTTTATCTTTGGATTAAAATTTCTCAAAATAAAGTCATCAAAATCTGTTGTATCTACAACTTCATGGCAATATTGCACAAATATTTTTAATAATCCTAGAGGGTTAACAAAATTCTAATGTAAATTATTTTTCGGAATTAATCTTTAGACATACATTAAAATGGTGTGCCGGATTTGCAATCATGATCACGATGAAAAGTGCAAGTTAATCCGAGAAAGTGTTAAATGTTTATCTTAAATAAAATAAAGAATTGTTATGATAATACCCTAAATTTAACTATTTTATCAGAAAATAAATAACTGTACTTTAAACCCGTAAACACAATTTCTATTAAAAAGTTCCTATATTGAAATCGTTCTTAAGGAATACTTGATATATTTGCCTGATCTTATACTTGTTATTTACAAAATGCCTTCAAATATATCTGATGTTTATTTTATTTTATTTGCCACAGAACGTATTTAGCTTAGTTTAAATGAAAATAAAGAACAGAATAAAAATATTGATGAAGAGAAAATACATATCCGTGTTAAATTTGCCTCAGTTTGTTAATTCAAGACAGCCTTGTATATTCTTGATTGAATACCTTCATGTACATGTGACCATTTGGAACTGAGAACAATAATATATCTGTTATGGTATTAATCAAAACCTAAATGATTGAAAATATCAAAGTAGAATATGAATTTGCCAAATAAGCGAAGAATTATATCTAGCATAGTTCAACATTGGAGAAATGACTCAAGTTGAACGTTATTAATAAGTTGTCCAAAATATATATATATGTATATTGCGATTGGTGATGTAGTGTATCAAAGGTGTGAGTTCAAAACCCGTTGAGGGATAAAAATTTGTCAGCATAAAAATCTAATTCTAACACTGTTGGGTTTAATTTTCAGACTCAATTATAGACTTGAGTTAAGTTTATATAAATAACACAAAATCGAGAACACGAGATTTGATATTTGCTGTTGCAAATATAATGCAATTAAATCAAGATAAAGTTAAGAATCAGAATACACATAATAGTAAACCCATTTTTATAACATCATGATATACATGTAGATGAGAAAATGAGTATCTCTCAAAAATGAAAGAATACAAAATGACCAGAGCACAATAACACAATGGCGGGATGTATAAATACCGAGCGACGCAAAAGTATATACCAAAAATGGACTAAAAAGTAAAGGTTAAAATATACAAAGACAAAAGAAAAGATCACGATAACACATGATTAAGATGATCAACAATGTCAATAATTAGAATCTATACTATGAGACCATCATGAGTAGCAGCTGCAAGCTCTTGAATGCCGAATGAGTTAGGAAATGCATTTCCCATATGCAGGTGAAGGTAGTGTAGTGCTGCTAAAAAACAGGGGGTTGTGTTTATAATTTCAAAATTATCATCAATATATCTGAATGTGAAATTAAATGATATGGCTTCTTTGATCTTCTTGTTTATGATAAGTGTCTTAAGGAACTCTGACTTATATACAAATAAGAAGAGGTCAGCAAAGAGAGGCGCACAGTTCGTTCCAATAGGAATGCCGCCAAATTAATGAAAAGTCTTCCTTCAAATTCAACGAATATGTTGTCAATACGAAACTTCAGCATACTGATCACTTCTTCCTCAGTGTAGCATGTTTCACCTTTTTGTTCACTAATAACAAAATATGCCGTATGGTATCCTAAAGAAATAAATTTATAGCGTATGCTACCATTTTCATATTGAAAAGAATCGTTGATTATTTCTTTCAAACGATTTTTTCAATTTCAAATGGGGAATGGTGGTATACAGGGTAGAAAAAGATCGAATAATTAATTTCATTCAGGGAGAGATCAAAATTTAAAATTATCCAGAAGTTCTTTCGAGTTTTTTTTAAATCCGCCTATGGTTAAACCACTATGCGAGTAAACAGATTCACAGTACTTCTGAAGACCCTCTTTTACTGCGGACAGAATTTTTGTCAATCTAATGGACAATTTCTTTGTAGAACATGCAGATCAGCCGGTAATGTGCCGATTTGCTGTTCAATGTAATGTTCATTGAAGCAATGAAGGACTTCTGATTAGCCAAAATCTCATCCTTTTCAAATGATATGTTTTTGCTTGTTGGATTACCTGAATGCTCATTTATTTCTAATTCTATTACAAGACACTCGTAGTAGTACGATTTACATACAAAAACAATATGTTTCCGTATTATATCCTTCTGTTTATTAAGTAACTTTTATATGCATTTTTCTTTAAAGAATTAATGTTGGTTTAAAAAATAGGAATATTCGATACATTTGTTCCATTCGATGTAATTGAAATGTTTATCTTTGGATTAAAATTTCTCAAAATAAAGTCATCAAAATCTGTTGTTTCTACAACTTCATGGCAATATTGCACAAACATATTCAATCTTATTCATAATATGACTTGCATTTTCAGCATGTTTTGCGAAACACACTGAAAGTGCGTATTACTAGACAAAATTGCTGGACGGGATTTTTTATCTTGATAGATGCATACGAAACTTCAATGAATTATTTGTATTTATCAAAATAACTATTATATCCGATAAAATGAAAAAAAAAAATCTATCAGACAAAATATATCATATTGGAGTCAAATTTCTCCTATAGATTCGTAAAGGACAGTAAAAATATCCCCATGGTAAAAAAATCCGTTATTTTTAATAATCCTAGAGGGTTAACAAAATTCTAATGTAAATTATTTTTCGGAATTAATCTTTTAGACATACATTAAAAATGGTGTGCCGGATTTGCAATCATGATCACGATGAAAAGTGCAAGTTAATCCGAGAAAGTGTTAAATGTTTATCTTAAATAAAATAAAGAATTGTTATGATAATACCCTAAATTTAACTATTTTATCAGAAAATAAATAACTGTACTTTAAACCCGTAAACACAATTTCTATTAAAAAGTTCCTATATTGAAATCGTTCTTAAGGAATACTTGATATATTTGCCTGATCTTATACTTGTTATTTACAAAATGCCTTCAAATATATCTGATGTTTATTTTATTTTATTTGCCACAGAACGTATTTAGCTTAGTTTAAATGAAAATAAAGAACAGAATAAAAATATTGATGAAGAGAAAATACATATCCGTGTTAAATTTGCCTCAGTTTGTTAATTCAAGACAGCCTTGTATATTCTTGATTGAATACCTTCATGTACATGTGACCATTTGGAACTGAGAACAATAATATATCTGTTATGGTATTAATCAAAACCTAAATGATTGAAAATATCTAAGTAGAATATGAATTTGCCAAATAAGCGAAGAATTATAATCTAGCATAGTTCAACATTGGAGAAGTGACTCAAGTTGAACGTTATTAATAAGATGTCCAAAATATATATACATGTATATTGCGATTGGTGCTGTAGTGTATCAAAGGTGTGAGTTCAAATCTCATTGAGGGACAAAAATTTGTCAGCTTAAAAATCTAATTCTAACACTGTTGGGTTTAATTTTCAGACTCAATTATAGACTTAAGTAAAGTTTATAACACAAAATCGAGAACAAGAGATTTGATATTTGCTGTTTCAAATATAATGCAATTAAATAAAGATAAAGTTAAGAATCAGAATACACATAATAGTAAACCCATTTTTATAACATCATGATATACATGTAGATGAGAAAATGAGTATCTCGCAATTTAAAAAAAATACAAGCCTGTAAAGTCATCTTAAAAAATGAATTAAAGACTGAATGAATATCATCCGATTTAGAATTAACACATGTTGAGTGCACATTAAACGATTAAGAATGAATGAACGTTGAGCGCACTTTACACGATTCAGAATGAATGAAGGTTGAGCGCACTTTACACGATTAAGAATGAATGAACGTTGAACGCACTTTACACGATTAAGAATGAGTGAACGTTGAGCGCATGTTGAATGGAAAACACACGGAATGATGAACGATGAGCGCACGGACGTTGAATGCACGATGAATGAACGGAACACCGACGCAGAACGGACGATAAATGATGAATGCACGGAAAATAGGTCAGTTTGAATTTTAGAAGGTCTGTACATATAAGTACGTTTACGTCATGTGGTCTAGATAGTCAAAGGGTTTGTGAGCACGTATAAATTAGTTTAACGCAAACACATTTTGTGTCTGTACAAGTCAAGCTATCTTGGTTTTGTTTGTATGTCTATTTTCACGAAGGAGTCTGTTTCTGTGGTTGAGGTGGTCTGTTGTACTGTCATATATTTTAGTAATTCCTGTTATTTTTTTATGTTTTCAAAACAGCTTTATAAGTTCGGTAACCTTCGGATTATGGCGGCAAACTTCATAGGGCGCAATTTATTAGCATTTTGTGAAGAAAGATTACAAACTAAAATGACCAGAACATAGGCAAAAATACAGTATCAACAATTCGGACTTTAGAAGGAGCCGTTTGTGTACGATGAGTGTACATGCACCTGAAATAACATATTTCATTGATATCCAACATTCTAAATATTCCTGATCATATTTTAAAACGAGACAAAGGTATATTAATTGAAACTCCTAACTTCCTGGTCAATTTAGTATAAAGTATCTTTTGTCTCCACAGGATTGTGTCCTGTTTAAATATTAAAACAAAACAGACCAAAACACAATTGAATACTTTGTTGTGTAACGTGTTTAAAAATTAAAGGTTATTTACAAAATAACACAATACATGAATATATGCGTATATTGACCTTACTATATTAATTTCTAATATTGAATTTCGGTAATGGTGCCTAATACAAAATTATCTGAAGTGCATTAAGAGTACATACTTCATTAGCAATCTCTTTATTTCTCGAATTTAGCCGGGAAGTCCCTTGACCGACTTTTCTCAATTTAAAATCACGACTCTAATAGACTCACCAAATGAATGGTTAGCATTAAATGGAAAACGTTATATGTCCATCTACCTGTCCGATGTTTTAACATCTCGTGATATAAGTAATAGTTGTACACCGAGGATAGGTGTGTCTGGATAAGAAACCCCGACGGCCGGAGGCCGGAGGGGTTCTTATCCAGACACGCCGTATCCCGAGGTGTATAACTAACTTACACCCAATGCTAAACCCTATATTTGTTAACATTGATTATTGAATGAAACAGAATGGATAGCATATTTATTGACAAAATCGAACCATGAATTATAAGAAAAATATATTTTTTTTACATGAAACCCCACTAGTAACCTTACTTTGGCTATGTTCTTTCAAACTTTGACAAGTGAGTAGATTTTACAAATGTCAAAGTTGCTGTTTTGCATATTCCCGTTAAATCCTGGTGCTAATATGGATCAGAAGCTCAAGGTTGACCGTTTCGTGCATTCTTATCACAAAAAAAAAAAAAATACATCATGCTCCTTGTATGCAGTTGTCAATATGGACGGGTATAAGACGGACGACATTTTGAGTCAAGCGTTGGATTTGGTAGAAGAGACTAAAGATAAAGGCAATATTATAAGCCAAAGTACTTACCTGTATCAGTTTAATGAAGGTAATCATAAATGTATTTTTTACGTTACGGTTTTATAAAAAAAAGAACCCCCCCCTTTTCGAGAATAAACAAACATTCATATTCGGACACACTGAGGGATAGGTGTGTCTGGATTAGAAACCTGACGACCGGGATCCAAGGAGGTGGAGGGGGTATGGTATTTTATCGGAGTCAGAAATTTTTTCTCGCAAATCTCAAACGCTATCAATCAAATTAGTTTTCCTTGAAGGATTTTTTATTCAAAATAGATGCTGAATATTTTTTCGCTATTGGAATGTGTTTTTAATATCTTGAAACATCTTGTAGTGAACACTATTAGTAATTTCTTATGTTCATGCTATTTAAAAATAATCAATTTCTATTGATTATGAATAACAATGGACTTTGTTTTCGGAAGTAGAAGCAGGGGTTTCCAGAAACCCCGCTCGTCACACCCTGTGGTCAATATCCATTGTTATTCGTAACAATAGATCTATTCAATTTACACTTGTTTCAGAAGTAGAAACTATGAAGTATAACAATAGAACTGGGGTGTAACTAAAATGCATCCTCAAACGTTTATCGATGATCTGACGATCTTTATACAATTTAACGCGTTCACTTTTGTCTTGCAGTTATGTAAAATTATTATACTAAACTTGGAGTTGTGCAAAGATGTTAAATTCACTGAACTGTGGCTTTAATGTATCTAATTAAAATATCTGTTCGGGAGAAATGATTAATTGATTGTTGTTTACTAAACGATCAGTGGCATATATTTTGATACATATTCAGGAAGAAAACAAATTAATAAATGCAATTGATTTCTGCGAAGTGGTTCGATAGGGATTAGGGCGGATTTAGATTTCAACTCGAAAAGGCGGTCATGTCATACAGGAGCAGAACTTTGCCTTGCAACAAGCCACCTTAGGACTCCTCAAAGAGTTGTTGCAAGAGTTCTGTAATGTGAGAGCGGGACACACTCGACTTCCAACACGAGCCTCCAGATTAAATGTCCCAAACGCTTCCAATTACGTCCAACCTACATTATCATGATAATGTATGACTGCATGTGCTCCAAGACAACTTTATAACTGGGTCATTTTCAAAAATGTCGAATTTCCAGTACACTTATGCTATTTTTTTAATTTTTCATGGAATATGCAGTTGTAAGTGTTTAAATGAAAGTTTGTAGGATTTATGAGTCGGAACATCAATAATAAACACGATTTTGATCTATTTTGATAAGTTTAAAATATATTTAAGTCCAATTTTTAGTAATTTATGTGCGTACAGTGTCAGGGTAACACATTTCAAATGATTTCTTTCCTGTTTTCTGATTGCCTTGATATCTGCAAAAGGAACAATTTAAGAAGCTTAATGATAACTCTAACGCAAAAACACAGCATCTTTATTATTCTACAAACTAAATTCAATCGGCGTACATGAAATGCATGTCCATCCTGTTACCTATGCTAGATCAACCGTTACATTTTTCTCCCTATTGATATGGAACTATTCAGTGATGATTTCAAAAGCACAAAACATCATAAAATTTAACACAGGACGTTTTTTTTGCATAACAGTGTAGAGAACAGAAAATTTAGTGAAAAAATAACTGAGTACCCTTTATCATGTCAATGCTGTTACCAACAAATTTATCAATTACAACAATATTATACTTGCAAAAGGGCAATAACGTGTTTGAAACCAAAATCACAGCAGAAAAACATCATCACTGCATCAAAGTGGGTAGTTATTTCACAACAGCATTCATAAATAAAGAAATGTGTCCATCATGTTATGTCTAACCTATTGCTATGGTTACAATAACAGGACAGACAATATTTGACTGAAATGTCTTTAAAAGTATATAATTACATATAATTTTATACATAATGAAATGTTTAGTTGTTTGAACTCATTTATAGGTGACAACGTATCAATCTTCACAATTTAGCATAATTTTAAAATATCCAATACTGCTATCGGTAACAGGATATACAAAAGGGTAACAGGATAGAACTTAATAGTGATATATTGTTAACGTACGTTCCTGTTACCAAAAACAAAACGAGAAAAAGTCAGCCAACATGCGAGAGAATTACTTGATATTGTGTTTATTAGAAAGAGAAAACATGCTGAATATTATGAATTGATATCTTAGACTTACGTTGCTGGTTATTTTATAACCTTTGAAAACCAATTATTAGAGGTATTTTCAGTACCACATGGAAAATTGACAAATAATCTATCATTACATACAATGAAAATATATAGAAGTTTTACTCTTGAAAACCATCTGAGTGGCCATGAAAACAAGCTTAAAATGTTATCGAAATCTTTTCTAAATAACTCAAAATTTCTTTTGAACATGGTAACAGGAGAGACAAATTATTGCCCCACCTATCAGAAAATGTTTCAATATATTCTTGTATGACATGATCAAGATTGCATCTTTGATTTCCTTATGAAGAGGGTGGTTTAAATTAGTAACTTTTATTCAATTTTGCAATTTCAAAATTCGACATTTTTTAAATGACCCAACTGTGTACAGTATTTAACAGAAAATAAACGAAAAGCTGGATTTCACTCGTAATTTCCTGTTCTTCATATAAATTTGTTATTTTAACATGTAATGCTTCCTTTTAGCATCACTATAAAACTACCCCAAAAATAGATTTTAAATATAAAATGGATGTTGAGTGTTTAAGCAACTCTTACTGCCTCTTGCCAGTGAAATTTCCACCGCGATATGCCGGATTAGATCGACGTAGGAGGCGATGTGGATTTAACACTGACGTGTCTTTTGTTGTGTTAGCTGTTCTCCAGTGAGGATCATTGCGATTTAGAAAGTGGACGACTGATCCGTCAGTACGTCTTTCCTTTTACAGCCTTTTTCACAGAATTTCTATACTATATTTCCTATCACGACGCCGGGTCATCTTTTCATGTAATTTTCTTAATTCTAATACTATATAAATTCGTAAATAACAAAAGAAAACATTATCTACCTTTTTAAACAAATTACAATTTATATGAAGGTTTAACCAATAGAATGCGACTTCCTTTTATAATAAACAATGGCAACCTATTGAATGTATACCTACATGTATGAGGGTGTGGATTGGGGTTTACAGAATAGAGAATAATGGGAAAAATATAAAGAATAGAGAAAATGGACAGAAAAAAATAAAGAATAGAGAATAATTAGGTGAAAATATTTAAAGAATAGAGAATAATGGGCAAAAGTATAAAGAATAGAGAAAATGGGCAAAATTATAAAGAATAGAGAAAATGGCCTTAAAAAATTAAATGATAAAAATGAAGGACCCCACCCAGACCCTCAGGTATTGAGTTCTATTATTTGCTGTAATTGACAATTTACACTATTTTGACCTTTTAATGGTATTTTGATTAAGTTTATGTATAACTGATATGTGAACAATTTTTACCTTCAGTATCAAATACATGTTTTATAATTCTTATTTATTTAATTTAATGATCACACGATAATTCACATTTGAAAACCACACGTTTACCAAAGATAATTAAAGTGAATAAAAGAATATAAAGAACAAGTGGGCTGAAGTCCTCATAAATCGAAACTTCCCAGAAGAGGGAATACCATATAGATTTGACAATGAGGACATCACATTTCTGTTAAAAGAGACAGAAAAAACCAAACCAAATAAAGACCATCCATGAATCACAATTCCACTTATTTAATACCGACTGTTTTCCGGAAATCTGTAAAAGTGGGTTTCTCTTCGCATTTTCATGTAAATAGGAATATAATTTGTAAACAGAACATTATTCGATATTCGTAACTCGATATTTCGCTGCTTTACGGGAGGGCCTTATATATTTGGGTTTAATATAAGTATAAATGTTAGATCTTTTCGATAAAGTTGTTAATTTTATTATTTTCTTTTATTTGGGACATGCATCTTTTACACAAATCACAGGTGCTTGGTGGCACGGACTCACTTGTTCTTATTTCTTTAATTGGTGTTTAAGATTTTGGGGTAAATATTCTTTAATATTTCAAATTATATTCACATATTTAATGTGTTCTTTCTCTTATCCATACAATTTAACAATAACATTAGTTTATAAGATCTTTTATTCCAATTAAAGGGCTCATGAAGAGCAAAGTAATTTATTACAATGATTTAGATAATTGACACAATAATTTTGATAATCATGTATAAATATGAATATAATCATCTCAATTCTAAGATCTTAAACCACAGCCAGATCAGAGCCATACATACACATATTAGTAAAAAGCATAACAATCTATACTACTAAAGGAAGAGACTGATATCATTGAGCCGCAACTCCTCTGAAACCATACAAAGTCGGAAATATTTGTGATATGACGTATAAATGTAGTGTTTTGTACTTCCTAAATTTGTCTTTGAAACAATCTTTTTTCCACAGAAAACGCCAATTTTTGAGAAAATATCCAAATTCGGAGACCGTTATCGATCCGTGTCTTATACGCTTTTGCGCATGCTCAGTCGACGTACTGCCCGCAGAATTAAACTTTATATATAAATAATATAGGACAATGGTGTAGATTAAAAATTACACCATTCCAGGCCCTTTGTTTTCCACATAATTAATATTACCAATAATTAACAAGTTCCGGGTCGAATCCGATACCGATTCCAATAGTATATGTCATACAGGTAAAATTACCTGATCCCTGTTACCTAATCTGTACGTTCCGCCTCTGTCAGGCGCACAACCAAACGGTGTATTCAGGATTTGCTATAAAACGGCTAATAATCACACCTGAACATCGTTATTATACAGGAATAACTGTGCACCTTATAATCAGCTTGAGTTTACCAAATGATAATACGAATTCTAAAAATCCAGGCTAAAAATAAGGCGTAGGTTCTTTAATTCAGTCATGGACACGCGATGTCGCGGGTATGGTCTAGTTATATTTAATATTAACAGGCAAATATTCTCAATGGGTTACATATAAACATATCTGTACTATATTGATAGTTTTCTGAGTTCAAAACATTTATTAATATAAATTTGCAATAATTTTCAATACCTCTAGGTTTTCTTGAATAAACAGCCAATTAAACTTGGCACTTGTGTTTAACATTTTGAAATTTTATCATAGAACTCTTTTCTCAAGAGATTATTATACTTGATGCCCTCTATTCTTATTTTCCAATACAGGGACAACACGTATACACTACTGTTATTGTAAGAGGAAGAACACATATTAAAGAAATTAGATTAACTTAAAATATTTTAACCCAAAAAGAAAAAAGGGGCCGTGCCTGAAGCGCCTGTGACACAAATCAGTAAAGTATCAAAAGTCATCTATCTTTTGAACATTACGCCAAGGAAGAATAATATGAAAATGAGGATAAAATGAAAAATCATAGGGCGAAAGGGATTAGACAGCATCATAACCATACGAATACACAAAGCAGACAATAGTCCGCAAACTTGTTAGGAAAACTCTAATCTGAATAAAACCGACTACAGCAGGATGTCATTGAGTTAGTTTAGTTTGCATATATAAGCTCCAAACTGAGTTTCTGATTTGTTATAGCATGTCCTATTATGGAATAATGGCTCGATTCATTATTTGTTCCAATGACCTTATGAATCGCACATCGTGAGGTGATAACACTAGAAAAAGATTGGTGTATGTTTTTCAATTTTGTGCCATATATGGCCAAAAAGAAAATGCGGATAATAGTGGTTTTACCAACTCTTTTGGGGATACCTTCTGGTCTTCTCACTTTTAATATAGTACCTCATTTGTTTTGGTCTTGATATACTTCAAATGACTAAGTTATACATGTACCACCCTTAAACTTCCCGAATTAGACTGCTGTGCTTCCTAATAGGTCTATTAGTGTCATGATTTAAATTAAATTTAATGTTAGTATTGATATTCTAAACATGATAACGATTAATGATGTTGACCTTCAACCACGATTTACTATTATTATGTTGGTAATTGTTTAAATAATGAATGTTGTTTACATGTAAATGTATGAGAGAGAGAGAGAGAGAGAGAGATGCATGTTGGATATGTATTTACTATAATGTTCAATGTATTTGGTACGACCCTACGTACGACCCTACAAAATCCTTATCGTTTAGTAATAACATGTAACAGTTTTTTATGCAAATTGTAGAAGTGCTTATTTGTCATATGATGAACTCATTCGTTTCGAGAAACGAAATGACACAACAAAATAACACAAAAAACTAGAAATGATATCAACTTGCGGTCTGCATTGATTGACATGTCCACTGATTAAAAGACAACAGCCAAGCGTATGCTAATTATAAACTTCGCAAGTACTAACATCCATCCCATGATAACAATCTATATTAAGCATGTCTATGATTAGTTATTGGTCGTATTTTGTCTCTTTTTCTCAACAATATTACATGCGTGAGGTGCTTTTTAAACATACAAATGACGCATCAAAGGTGATGATTTTTCGGAATTGATATGACTTGTTGTCGATTTATTGATATGAACATAGTATACGATTGCTGCAAAAAAAAAAATAAGTCAGTAAAAAAATTTTTTTTTTAACTTAAAAGGGTTAAGTTTTCACTTCTTTCGTGCAGTGTATCAGTTCTCTTAATCACATTCTATTTTACTTGTCACTTTGTGGTGTTACGTCTTACCTCCTTGTTTTGAAACGTCTTCCGAAGGAAATTAGCCTCGGATCTGCAAAGATTCCGGTGAAAGTTTTCACTCCTTCCGGCCGGTATATCGCCATCACTACTTGATAGAATATCGGTCATCTTACTGATTGATTTACAAAGAGTTTCATCAAAACTAGTACTGCTGTGTGTGAACGATCGGAGTCTTCGCTCCTGTTTATCCTGTTGAGGAGGAACGTATAAGCTGAAGCACATTTGCCGCCGTATCCCGTGACGATTCATTGTGCTCAAAATAAATTAAATCTCTATTTATTCGTTAATAATTGCTGTTAAAATTATAACTTGAAAGTCACAGTGATCTATTCTCGCATATTTATGTCAGATTTGAAGCATCCATAGTGAAAATCATTTTAAAGTAATTTAAAATTAACTTCGGCAAATATACAGTAATTTGACCATATACAGCGACATTACACATAATATATCACAATTATTTTACAATAATCTTCTGGATTGATCCGACTGAGAACAACAATTTTATATGTGTTGTTTTTATTATTCGAACGTGAGATAAATGGATGAACAATGACTTTACATGATTGTTTGATACAGGTGGTGGAAGCTGTTTACAAGTTAAATATTTCCTTAAGGCTGATGGACCGATATATGAAAACAAAATTTCAAAATTTTCGCACATATTTTTGTATTAAAAGATATAAACTTGAATAGCCAACAGCGAGGAAGATGACAATCTTTCACAATTTTGAACACGTGAATACATCACAAATAAATGAGAAGGGCTACATTCAAGGTGTTGCTTATCATGCATCTGGTAGGTATTATATGTAATTGATCTACATCACATCTCAACCAATTGCTTCAGGTAATTTTCTATAATCGTATTGTTATTAGATTTACATTAACTTAAATCAAAACACCTGTTTTGGAATATCTAAAGAAAAAATAATGTAAAATAGACCTGGTCTAAATTCCTTTAAAATGAATGTCAACAAAGGTAGGTTTTAACTCACTTTCAAAATGATAAACAGCATTATCCATTTTACGGTCATATTTCTACGTAAATGAATTGCGCATATTTAGGTTATTGAAAAACAAATCTAGCTTCACATTCCGCAACATTTTATACAACCAAGTGAATTTCTTTCATCGTTTTGTGTTGTTTAGTTACTGTCCAATTGAAGTATATCAACATGTCCTATAATTTTCCAATGCAATATCAACAAAAGGTAGCCAGTAATATACTTTTATTTCATTTTAAATGTAAATTTTATATATTCCAAAATCAAATGACTTGTTTAACTTCTTTAATCTTAACAATATTATAGGGTTATTGCATGAATATTGGGAATATTGTCCCGAGTTGAATTTTATATTGCACGAGCTTGCGAGTGCAATATATGTTCTACGAGGACAATATTCCCAATATTCATGCAATAACCCTTTATTGTATAGCAATATAATATTTGTAAGTAAAATTGGTTTAAACTAAGATTTTGTCGTTGATGACGTCATAAATTTTGAAGATTTATTGCACTAGTGCAATATTAGAATTTATTGCACGCTAACTTTTGGTTACTTTCTGTGGGAAATATTATATTGCTATGCAATAATAACGATTATCTTAATAATTATACAGGAATATTAATTATTTTTATTAATAGTATATGAAACGTTAACTCAATATTCAATCATATTGGGCAAAAGCGTCACTTAAATATTTGCCACTGGATGTTCAACACACGAGTATACTCATAGCCACAAAACTTTTTCTCTAGAAAAAAAAAAAAAAACACTGAGCATAATGATTTTCGTTTGATAAAACAAGCAATCATAAAACTTTTACTATCAGTAGAAGACTACGTAAAAATGTCATGGAATAGCTGAACTAACGGGAATTTGTTTAAGAAATAATTCCTTCATGTCATGCTCTATGCTCATTCAAGTTAACATGGGTTTGCATTATATTTGTCGATATTTTACATTGAGCGTTAGCGAGGTGTAAAATATGGTCAAATATAATACCTACCATGTTAAAATGAGCATAGAGCATGACATGAAGGAATTATTTCGATTCTAGTACGACAAATATGGTATTTTATAGGTTGAAGCGCACGAAAATACCTTAGCAATGTTTGGCTATTCCGTTTACTCCCTATCATGATGGACATTACATTTTCATATTTAATAAGTTTAAAACTAATAGCAGGTTAAATATATGATGTTTTAATAACAATATAATTATTATAAAATTGTGTGTAAGCAACTAAAATATATATTTTTATATTGTGTTGTTGAGTTACTGTCCAATTGAACTAATCAACATGTCCGATAATTTTCCAATATAATATCAACAAAAGGTAGCCAGTGATATACTTTTCTTTCATTTTAAAAGTAAATTTTAATATATTCCAAAATCAAATGACTTGTTAGGATAAAATGAAAATAACGAGAATGTAAACAGTCAGTTTGTGCGCATTTGTCAAACTTTTTGTGCTAATTAGAACACGGTTTTGTTCACAAAGCGCAATAAGGACGTCATATTAGAATAAGACATACATTTGTTTTACTAAAGGACAATGTTTTTTATCAATGTCATATCATCATCTCATTTACCGGAAAAGCGCTTCGGACACACAAAATTTTATAAAGTGTTATTTTAATTTACATCTTTTATTCTGATATGCATCGTGTTTAAAAAAATTTGAAATGCTTATAGCTCATTACTTGTTTGCTAATTGATAGATTAACAATTGTTCATTTAACGCCCAGTGGCTAATATTTCATGCATATTCAGGTCCTAGAACAATTCAGTAATAATTCCCGAAAATTGGGTTATGTAAATTGAGTTGGCTGGGATGAAAGGAAGGAAATTTGAATAGGACGAAAGGAAATAATTTATTCTGGATAGGTATATTTAACAGAGACATTTCCGCATAACATAGGGATAGGAATTATCCGTAACTGATTTATTTTTTGTTTGAATTGTTTTACATTTTGACATGTTGGGGCCTTATAGCTTTTAGCTGACTAGCGTATTGTATGGGTTTTGCTCATTGTTGGAGGACCTTCGGTGACCTATAGTTGCTTATATCCGCTTGATTTGAAATAGGTTGGATAGTGATCTCATTGGCAATCATACCACATCTCCTTATTTCATATAGCTATTGTTATTGTCAACTATTTGTATTGTTTAAATGTTCATAACTGTAATATTGTCCCCGTACAGTGTTCACAACCTATTGTAAATAGTGTAACATATTTTTCTCACGGTTACTTATATTTGATTTGTATTGACAGTCCTATAAATTTTCCTCTTTTTTTGTATCTCACGTTACTGACACTGCTAACTTGCTTTTGTACCATTTTATGAAACCTATCGACTTACACTTATTACAAGTTTTGTCTTCGACAATGGGTAATGATATAGGTACATATAGGTCATCGATAGGTTATACGAGCTCACTCATCAATTTTTTAAAAGTGTACAAAGTATTTTCAATTTCATATCCTGAACTTAAAAAGTATATATTTTTTTCTTTTATCAAAAATATGTTATATGATTGCCAAAGTAATGAATGCATCTTTTACTTCTAATATTTTTATACGTTTATCTTAATATTAATTGCTGATAGTCCTTGACAACGACGTCCATCCCAATCCTGGTCCTCGTGAATTTGGACTGTTTATTTTCACCTGAACGCTAGAAGTGTTCAAAATAAGATATCCAGTATTGAAGATATAGCATCTGAATCATCTATCATTTGTATAACAGAAAGTCACTTAGATGATAATGTTTCAAATTCTGATATAGTTATCGACGGCTTTTCAAGTGACGTCCTCATGAGGGATCGGAGCTATTTTGGGGTGGGGTTCTTGTATATGCATCTCAGGATATTTGTGTACAACGAAGACAAGATCTAGAATTTGGCGCAGGTGAAATAATATGGTTTGAAGTCTTAATTCCAAATTTTAAACTACTAATTTGTGCTGTATATAGACCCCTGGAAACGGGACCGACTTCAGGAATAACTTTGATTATTCAATAGAACAAGCCTTACATTTTACAAGTAACGGAGTGCAGCTCATTAAATGCAAACTTAAATAAGATAAATGTAGTGAATGATTCTAAATACTCTTGTGGTTCTCCTGTTTTAGATGCCATCCATTCCTTTCTAGAATACCAATTATTATTATTAAACCCACTTCCCTTAGACATGTTAGAATTATTGGCTTCTTTATTAAAAGGTCATTAGAACTGAGGACAGAGGTCTTATTGTAACATGGATATTGAATATTGCAATATTATAAATTTATCACTTATGTTTTTGTGTATACATTTGATTAACTTTCGTATATTATTTTGTTTTATTTGTTGTTCACTGTTTGTTTAAATTTGTATTGAATGACAATTAATAAAATTATATTATAACCAAAGAATATCTCTGGTTAATGATCTTACAAATATGAATATACACATTGATATTGAAACGCTTTTGTTTGGAAAAGATGCATATAATTAAAAACTACCTCTAAAAGGTTCGTTGTTTCATTAAACAGTCAAAAGATTTTAACATTTCAAGTCAGCAGTTTTGCCTTTGTTCTTTTCTTTTCTGTCCTATTAGCTTTTTTAAAAGTTTTTTTCTTTTGCCATACCAATGTGTGACTCCTTCCTTTATTTTCTAAAACTGAAGCTATATTAGTTATGTGTTTGCTGTCATCATATATGTGTATTGTATATGTAAGGAGAGAATTTGATTGATGCAATAAAATATTATTAATTTAAATATTGTTTAGTGAAACATTTTGTTTTAGAATGCATGCCAAAACCAAATTGTCCTCTAGTTAATCTAAACCTTCTTATTACCTGGACATCTTAAAGAAAACATGGCATGTCATAAAAAGAAATATTCAGTTCTGAGGACAATGGTAGGCTAAAATGAGAGTATAGACAGACTACAAAAGTAGATCTATCTTTATATATATATATAGTTATCAATCTAATGATTGCTTTTCGCATGTACAAATATTCCCACGGTATCCCATGGGGAATATCGACTTGAGTACAAAGAAGGACATAGGATATGCGCTATTATCTCCCGTGAAATTAAATTAAAAATACTCAGTGATTTATTTATAATTATTTAGTCCTCAAACATTATAATCTGTTTTGAAATTGCAGTTTTCTTTATAATGCCTTAAAGTAATTATGTTTAACACAATTAAAAAAATATCTATACTGTTGTGGGCAGTCTAATATTTTCTGAACACATGAAGGATGTAAGATATATTTCTTTTTTTTTTCTTGTCTTAAAATTCAAGGAGGCAAAACTTGTCGTATATACCTTCTCCATTGTCATTTAATATAAAAATAAGAGAATCTGGTATGATTGCCAATGAGACAACTCTACACCTGAGACCAAATGACGTAGAATTTAACAACTATAAATCTCCGTACGGCCTTCAACAATAAGCAAAACATATACCGCATAGTAAGCTATAAAAGGTCCCGAAATGACAAACTTTAAATAATTCAAACGAGAAAACTAACGGCATGATTTATGTACAAAACAATAAACGAAAACAAATATGATATACAGTAACAAACGACAACCACTTAATTACAGGCTCCTGAATTTGGATGAGCGGATAAACAATGGGGCTGGGTTAAACATATTTGCGTGTGGCCAATCCTCCCTAACCTGAGACAGTGGTGTAACAGAACAACATAAGAACACACTATGACTCAGTTGCAAAGGGCAGAAATAACTAACGAAAACTCTAAGGACACACAGTACAGATGTGAGAGTATATCAAACCATGAAGAAATTACGATGACCAATGAACCATGAAAATGAGTTTAAGTCAGAAGAACACTGTGAGATGGACATGTACAACATAAGAGTCCTACTATACACAGAATATACTTTATCTATAACTTAGTTTATGGACCTAATTACGAAAACTTAACATTGATCACTTAAGGGCATACGATACAGTTACAGGGAGGTAATGACGTTGCTAACGTAAATTGTTATTTTCGCGACGTCAAACCGTGACTTATCGGGAAAAGATGCAGTTTTCGACTGATTTTTATCATTCAGACTGATTTAACTTGAAAACGAGTTCATGGACCCTCTTTTTAAAATGACATTTGGTTTGATGACGTATGAAGATTATCTGTACCAATTTTCATGAAAAAGTCAATAGTGCAATTATTTTAAATTTGATAAATATACAGCAAAAATGACGTTTTTTTACATTCATGAACATTTGATAAATATGAGTTATTTGTAAAATAAAATGTACAAATTTATAGAACATTTATATAAAACAGAAATTACAAATAATTTAACAAAAACAGCTTGTGTTTATCTTTTAAAACAAAAAGTTATGTATTTCTGTCGAAAGGAAAAATACGTCCACAAATCCGAATTTTGAGGAAATATCTAAAATTTCAACCTCAATTTACTCAAAAGTAGCACATGATGGTATATTTTTATTGCATATTTGATTTAATAGGTTTAAAATACCCTATATGCCAATTTTCATCAAAATTTCATTACGGGATCAAAACTGTATCGTATGCCCTTAAGGAAGATTTGAAAACACGTTTTACGGTATAATCGATTTCTTGTCATAGAAAAACAAAGGATATGTGGTGTCCATCCGTGACACAAAATCAGCAGCGCAAAACACACACAAAAAGCAAAGGAACATCGCTTTTATTGCTGTCTTCATCTCATTGTCACAGTGAGGCCTTCAACACGGAGCAAAAAAAGTCTCTTGTCAGTCTACATTAACGCATATTTCACTTTTAAATTATTCAAACATGTAAAATGACATCCCTAAATCCATAATAGAAATTGAATGATATGGCGTTAAAAGTCATGACACAAAATTACAGCGCGCCAATTAGATATTACAGAAGCAAAGGAATTACAGAAGCAAAGGAAAGGCGCTTTCATAACTGTTTTTATTCTAATAACATTAAATACTGCAATGCCAAAATCAAAGAAAAGTCGTTCTTACAACAGTTACAGTTCGTCATATACAATTTCAAGCAAAGCCTTCAACTTGTTTTGAAATGTACAGTTTATGTCAAATTAAATTACATTTGATATAGGTGGCCAAAAGTTCATGGCAAAATATGAAATAGAAAACAAAAATAATTATATTGATAAAATGACCATCGTAATTAAAATATAATGAACAAATGGCATGAGAGGTCAGGTGCCCACATTCAATATATATCGACGTGTTAACACAGCTTTTAAGTTCGTACACCAGCAGTTCTTGAATTCAGCAAGTCGACATTGTTGTCTCATTATCGGTAAATATAACTATTTCAGTTTTAACATCCATTGAAAATGCATGTTGGGTGTAGGTCAATGGGACACCAGCCGAACAACACATGAACGGTTGTATTCCTCGAATTGAAGAAGATATTATTTTAATCTAAGATACACAAGGAAAAGTTAACAAAAAAAAAAAAAAAAAAAGAGAAAAATTACACATTTTAAGTTATAAATGTAAGGTTTGTAGAAACTCTTAATGTTTGTATAATCGTTCTATGCTTAGTGAGTGTGATATATTTACTATTTTGAAAATTTCATGTTACAATAAAGCGGAAACTGGTATACCTGCCACTTTAAAAACAATTGTTTTATAAAATAAGATTAAAAATAAATAAAAAAGTCAAAGCCAATAACAACCTAATATACAAAAATCATGTATGCAAGTTTGTGCGGAAAATTCAAATATTTAAACAAGCTGAATCAATAAACAAAGAAATTTCAGTAGCAAAATCATGTCCTTTTAAAAAGAAATTGTAAGAGATGATTTCGAGAATTTTTTAGTAAAATGAAACAAATCTAGATCTCCACCAGAGACCAAATGACATAGCAATTAACAACTATAGATTACCGTACGACCTTCAAATTTAGAATTATTCTATAATTTGTATTTCGATTTTTCCGGATACGTTGTTTGCAAAATTCATAAAATTCTAAAAACTCTGCAAAATAGGACAAACGGAGTGAAGGGCGTGAAAAAATTATTTCGGATAGATGCATAATTTTCGCCTTTCAAACACACTATTTCAATGTACGACAGCTGTCCCAAGGATTCTTTAATGTTCCTGGTACTCCTCATTCAACTTGATTGTGTCCTTATACATTTTGCACAGTAAGACAAACATTTATTTTGATCATTGGTTTTATTGCCGGAGTCAAGATGTTCAATTGACCATATTTTTATACCCAATTCAAATAATCTGCTCATTAGAGTATTTATCCGCACATGGCAGAAAAGGTAGACTTGGCTTTGACTACTTTTAAAGCAGATATTTTTCAAGACAATTAATCTCTTACTGTAAGCACTGGGTTTTATATGATACTTCCGGTCCAAAAGCAATCCTGTTCTACCATTGGATATTTTTTCAAAATGATTTTGTAAAACAAATCGTCTAGGCATAATTTTGAAGTGGAAACCAACCAATCAATCAATCATTTAATTGCCGAACATAAATCACTTGTACAAAACGTATATCTTATATATCAATCCCACTTTTATTTCATATTTCAATTTTACAAATCTTTGTTTCAGAACAGAAATGGTTGTTGTTGTTTACATCATGGTAATTGCCTTCTTGGCATTTGGAACTGTATCAGCGGATTTAAAATGTAGAAGTAAATGCGCGACAGATTTCTTCCAGTGCATTGATGCGTATAGGTGTATAGAACGAAAAGAAGATAATCAGTGTCGCAAGTATTGTGATGAAAGGTCAAAGAAATGTGAGAAAACATGTGACATTAATGATATAATACAAGAAAATTGATAATAAAACTATCTTGTTGGTCTGGTGTACAGTGACAGATTCCTACATGTATAGCAATGATACATTTAAATTAAAAGATTTCTCGAAAAAATAGTTTTTAATTGTATGTTTTTTTTATTAATTTTGGTTCATTTATATGTTTCTGGGTTTAGTTTGACGTCCATTTTCGCTGATGTAGTATATATTTTTGTTTAGAGGCCAGCTGAAGCCCACCTTCGGGATTTTCTCGCTGTGTTGAAGAGCCTTCGGTGGCCTTGGGCTGTTTTTGCTCTTTGGTCGGGTTGTTGTCTCTTTGACACATTCCCCGTTTCCGTTTTACAAAACCTAGTCCTGTCGTATCCAATTGCATTAACGGTACCAAATTTGCTACCGCACCAGATGCGCAAATTGACAATTAATGTCTCTTCAGTGCTACTCGAGGCAAAGTGACGAAATGAAATGATAAATGTGTTTTCGTTGTTTTTCATTTTACAAATATTGGAGGCTTAACATTCGTTTCCCATAATGACCTATTTAACATAAAAAGAAACCTAACGTTAGAGAATGGTTTGAAAAAACGGGAAAATAGATTAATTTCGTCAACTAAAACCTGTGTAAACGGGTCATTTCCGTGTTTGAATGTTAGGTTCGTTCCAAACATGACGCAAAGTTTCTTTTGAGGATATTACATTTGCCAAATGGGAAATTTATCCAAAATAAAGAAACAACAAATTCAACAAATATTTTCATTAACTTTATATACATTTTTTTTCTTTTGTACTCCAATAACGTGTCATGCTGACAATCTAATTACAGGACTATACATTTGAATAAAGAACATAACGCAGAACATTCAGTTCTTATATAAGAATAAGAAGATGTGGTAAGATTGCTAATGACACAAATATTCAGCAAATAGCGTAGACGTTAGCAACTATACCTCACTGTACAGCCCCCAAAAATGAGCTAAACACATATGCATTGGCAACTATCCCGACAAGATAAATATGAAACTAATCAAACGAGAAAACCAACGGCCTGATTTACGTTTTAAACAAATATGATATCCAGCGATCACTGTCATCTACGGAGCCCTTCTAGGGACATGAAAGAAAAATAATTATATTGTGCGCACAATTTAAATATATTGTGCGCACAAAATAATACACTGTGCGCACAAAATAATATCTTGTGCGCACACTTTAAATATACTGTGCGCACAACTTAAATATATTGTGCACAACTTAAACATATTGTGCGCAAAATTTATAATATATTGTGCGCTCAAATTCATTGAGCTTACACATGGTATGGGGCTTTAATGTCTCCTTTTGAAAGTGAGATGGTGGAGAAATTCATAAGGTTTTCTTTTGAAATGGGACTAGATTAAATGGAAATACTCGCACTTTTAACACAAAAATCATCACTGCATTGCTTCTTATCGACACCTGAAACGAATACTGAAGAAGCTACGTTTAATTCGTCTGAAACTGAGTTTTCCAACATATGCGTTTGAAGCTGTCACTTTGTATTGATGTTTATTTGAACGATTTGAATCTGAGATATTCAACATTGACCAATAAATCATGAAAATAAGGTCAAGGTCAGACAAATATATATATATATATATATATAAGTACGTCTGAGCCAGTGACAACTCTACAACAGATTTATCCATCGGATCACCAGCAGTGATGGTGATACATGGCTGTGTACATACAACTCGTCTAAACATCAACCCAACAATGTTAGATCTGTAAATTTGCTTTTGCAAATATTTTGTTCTTCCCTCGCCGGGATTCGAACCCATGCTACTGAGATATCGTGACACCAAATCGCCTGCACTGTAGCCGTCCCGCTAGACCACACGACCACCTGGGCTTCCTAAAATGAAGCTTTCGGTGGCCGGGTGTTACCTTTCCACGTCAGTTTTAATCTAGCGTCGTACTACAGTACATGATATATAAGGTATGGAGATGTTATTTTACAGATCAGCTAAATTATGTATAGTAAAGGATCCTACAAATTAATGTAATATACAGTCACAGAAAATAATTATATTTATAAGTACGTCTGAGCCAGTGACAACTCTACAACAGATTTATCCATCGGATCACCAGCAGTGATGGTGATACATGGCTGTGTACATTATGTATATACAACTCGTCTAAACATCAACCCAACAATGTTAGATCTGTAAATTTGCTTTGCAAATATTTTGTTCTTCCTCGCCGGGATTCGAACCCATGCTACTGAGATATCGTGACACCAAATCGCGGGACGGCTACATTGCAGGCGATTTGGTGTCACGATATCTCAGTAGCATGGTTTCGAATCCCGGCGAGGGAAGAACAAAAATAAATCTGTTGTAGAGTTGTCACTGGCTCAGACGTACTTATAAATATAATTATTTTCTGTGACTGTATCATCTCAAACAAACATCTCAGAGCAAACAAAACTAGTCGCCAATAACTTCTAGAGTACAAAGATAAGAATAAAGCAGCTAACAGAACAGCCCTTGTACTCACTTACCATCCTGATTTTAAAATGTGTCTTCCATTGTTCAGAAGCATTGGAAAATTATAGAAAATGATTCAAATCTTAAAAAGTATTTTCCTCACCACCAGTCATGGCCTTCAGAAGACCTAAAACATCCGTGACAAATTAGTGACATCTGTATTAGCAAAGCAGCCTACTCCATCTCCCGGTTGCTACAAACAATGTGGTCAAAGGAACTGCTTGTGTTGTAAAGCTGCCAATACAAACAGTTCTTTCATCAGCTCCGTTACTAAACAAAATTATAACATTTACTCAAATTCCAACTGTAAAACGGAGAACTCAATTTATATATTAACATGTGACACTTGTGCCATTCAGTATGTGGGAGAAACAATGGACAAATTTAATATTCGGCTCAATAACCATCGTTCATGGTACAAAACCAACAAAACTGTCCTCTCACAAGACATCTTCGTTCAACGAAACATTCTTTTGATAATGTTACTTTCCAAATCATAGAAGTCAACACCGAGTGGGACACCACGGCGAGAAGAAGAGAAAATTTTGGATCCACCAACTCCACACTTTAGAACCTGATGATCTTAACGAAAAGATGAGAAAAGATACAGGAAAGATAAAGAATAATTTAGTACACAGCATCGTCCTTTTATCCTGTAAAATTGGCCAATGGACGTTGCTAACTTCAACTACCAATTTTGTAAAATCTTGAACTTCATCCAAATTATGTATTATTTTCAAGGCAGCTAAATTCAAGTGCAACATATACATTGAGCTGCAAAGTTTCTTATCATCTACATCCGATTTCACCAGGATAGATGCACGCTTGATAAAGCTAGTTAGTCTAGCGAAATATTGCGTTTATTTTCATCATTTTGTAAATATTTTAAACATTCTTATATTTACATACTAAATAGTGTGTTAAAATTACATTGTTAGGCAATCTATATATATATATTTTGGTATTAAATTTATAGTTAAGATCCATTTATTACACCTTGTGATCCGTTTATTTGGCAATCGCCAATGGCAGTCAGCAGGGTTTAAGAACATTTGTTGTTCGACCTGTTAGTCAAATGCGTTTTGTTAAAATATACTTTTTCACTTTTTTGATCTTTTGGAAAATGTTGTTTGTGCTGTATTTAGACCCTCTAACAAGAAATTTGTTTTGCATGCACACGTATAAAATTGCAGTTTTATCCAACGCAATCATAGGTTTGAACGTTGTTTTAAATTTAGACTTGTTTATATTTGTTCGTTTGGGCTTGTATTATATTTGCCTTCGGGTTTATATGATCCGTTCATCCTATTTTGACTCCTCAAAATTCAAGAGTCTATCCTAAATTGAGGTAAATTATGTGGCCTTCCAATAACCGTTTCGATTCCTAACATCACTGATGAGACATAAATTGTCGAAATCCGGATATGGTGTACAACAAATCTTTGCACCTTTGTTTGTGGTATACCATCTTTGCCGCAAGTTTATTGTTTTCTGTTTGGTATTAAATTTATAGTTAAGATCCATTTATTACACCTTGTGATCCGTTTATTTGGCAATCGCCAATGGCAGTCAGCAGGGTTTAAGAACATTTGTTGTTCGACCTGTTAGTCAAATGCGTTTTGTTAAAATATACTTTTTCACTTTTTTGATCTTTTGGAAAATGTTGTTTGTGCTGTATTTAGACCCCTCTAACAAGAAATTTGTTTTGCATGCACACGTATAAAAATTGCAGTTTTTATCCAACGCAATCATAGGTTTGAACGTTGTTTTCAATTTAGACTTGTTCATATTTTTTCGTTTGGGCTTGTACTATATTTGCCTTCGTGTTTATATGATCCGTTCATCCTATTTTGACTCCTCAAAATTCAAGAGTCTATCCTAAATTGAGGTAAATTATGTGGCCTTCCAATAACCGTTTCGATTTCTAACATCACTGAAGAGACATAAATTGTCGAAATCCGGATATGGTGTACAACAAATCTTTGCACCTTTGTTTGCGGTATACCATCTTTGCCGCAAGTTTATTGTTTTCTGTTTGGTATTAAATTTATAGTTAAGATCCATTTATTACACCTTGTGATCCGTTTATTTTGCAATCGTCAATGGCAGTCAGCAGGGTTTAAGAACATTTGTTGTTCGACCTGTTAGTCAAATGCGTTTTGTTAAAATATACTTTTCACTTTTGATCTTTTGGAAAATGTTGTTTGTGCTGTATTTAGACCCTCTAACAAGAAATTTGTTTTGCATGCACACGTATAAAATTGCGGTTTTATCCAACGCAATCATAGGTTTGAACGTTGTTTTCAATTTAGACTTGTTTATATTTTTCGTTTGGGCTTGTATTATATTTGCCTTTGGGTTTATATGATCCGTTCATCCTATTTTGACTCCTCAAAATTCAAGAGTCTATCCTAAATTGAGATAAATTATGTGGCCTTCCAATAACCGTTTCGATTCCTAATATCATTGAAGAGACATAAATTGTCGAAATCCGGATATGGTGTACAACAAATCTTTGCACCTTTGTTTGCGGTATACCATCTTTGCTGCAAGTTTATTGTTTTCTGTTTGGTATTAAATTTATAGTTAAGATCCATTTATTACACCTTGTGATCCGTTTATTTGGCAATCGCCAATGGCAGTCAGCAGGGTGTAAGAACATTTGTTGTTCGACCTGTTAGTCATATGCGTTTTGTTAAAATATACTTTTCCTTTTTGATCTTTTGGAAAATGTTGTTTGTGCTGTATTTAGACCCTCTAACAAGAAATTTGTTTTGCATGCACTCGTATAAAATTTGCGGCTTTTATCCAACGCAATCATAGGTTTGAACGTTGTTTTCAATTTAGACTTGTTCATATTTTTCGTTTGGGCTTGTATTATATTTGCCTTTGGGTTTATATGATCCGTTCATCCTATTTTGACTCCTCAAAATTCAAGAGTCTATCCTAAATTGAGATAAATTATGTGGCCTTCCAATAACCGTTTCGATTCCTAATATCATTGAAGAGACATAAATTGTCGAAATCCGGATATGGTGTACAACAAATCTTTGCACCTTTGTTTGCGGTATACCATCTTTGCCGCAAGTTTATTGTTTTCTGTTTGGTATTAAATTTATAGTTAAGATCCATTTATTACACCTTGTGATCCGTTTATTTGGCAATCGCCAATGGCAGTCAACAGGGTTTAAGAACATTTGTTGTTCGACCTGTTAGTCAAATGCGTTTTGTTAAAATATACTTTTTCCTTTTTGATCTTTTGGAAAATGTTGTTTGTGCTGTATTTAGACCCTCTAACAAGAAATTTGTTTTGCATGCACACGTATAAAATTGCGGTTTTATCCAACGCAATCATAGGTTTGAACGTTGTTTTCAATTTAGACTTGTTCATATTTTTCGTTTGGGCTTGTATTATATTTGCCTTCGTGTTTATATGATCCGTTCATCCTATTTTGACTCCTCAAAATTCAAGAGTCTATCCTAAATTGAGGTAAATTATGTGGCCTTCCAATAACCGTTTCGATTTCTAACATCACTGAAGAGACATAAATTGTCGAAATCCGGATATGGTGTACAACAAATCTTTGCACCTTTGTTTGCGGTATACCATCTTTGCCGCAAGTTTATTGTTTTCTGTTTGGTATTAAATTTATAGTTAAGATCCATTTATTACACCTTGTGATCCGTTTATTTTGCAATCGTCAATGCCAGTCAGCAGGGTTTAAGAACATTTGTTGTTCGACCTGTTAGTCAAATGCGTTTTGTTAAAATATACTTTTCACTTTTTGATCTTTTGGAAAATGTTGTTTGTGCTGTATTTAGACCCTCTAACAAGAAATTTGTTTTGCATGCACACGTATAAAATTGCGGTTTTATCCAACGCAATCATAGGTTTGAACGTTGTTTTCAATTTAGACTTGTTTATATTTTTCGTTTGGGCTTGTATTATATTTGCCTTTGGGTTTATATGATCCGTTCATCCTATTTTGACTCCTCAAAATTCAAGAGTCTATCCTAAATTGAGATAAATTATGTGGCCTTCCAATAACCGTTTCGATTCCTAATATCATTGAAGAGACATAAATTGTCGAAATCCGGATATGGTGTACAACAAATCTTTGCACCTTTGTTTGCGGTATACCATCTTTGCCGCAAGTTTATTGTTTTCTGTTTGGTATTAAATTTATAGTTAAGATCCATTTATTACACCTTGTGATCCGTTTATTTGGCAATCGCCAATGGCAGTCAGCAGGGTGTAAGAACATTTGTTGTTCGACCTGTTAGTCATATGCGTTTTGTTAAAATATACTTTTTCCTTTTTGATCTTTTGGAAAATGTTGTTTGTGCTGTATTTAGACCCTCTAACAAGAAATTTGTTTTGCATGCACTCGTATAACAATTGCGGTTTTATCCAACGCAATCATAGGTTTGAACGTTGTTTTCAATTTAGACTTGTTCATATTTTTCGTTTGGGCTTGTATTATATTTGCCTTTGGGTTTATATGATCCGTTCATCCTATTTTGACTCCTCAAAATTCAAGAGTCTATCCTAAATTGAGATAAATTATGTGGCCTTCCAATAACCGTTTCGATTCCTAATATCATTGAAGAGACATAAATTGTCGAAATCCGGATATGGTGTACAACAAATCTTTGCACCTTTGTTTGCGGTATACCATCTTTGCCGCAAGTTTATTGTTTTCTGTTTGGTATTAAATTTATAGTTAAGATCCATTTATTACACCTTGTGATCCGTTTATTTGGCAATCG
The DNA here is from genome assembly GCA_017311375.1 of Mytilus coruscus. NCBI lineage: Eukaryota > Metazoa > Mollusca > Bivalvia > Mytilida > Mytilidae > Mytilus > Mytilus coruscus. The sequence continues at coordinate 72,647,427 of CM029598.1, read as the reverse complement.
CCAATGGCAGTCAGCAGGGTGTAAGAACATTTGTTGTTCGACCTGTTAGTCATATGCGTTTTGTTAAAATATACTTTTCCCTTTTTGATCTTTTGGAAAATGTTGTTTGTGCTGTATTTAGACCCTCTAACAAGAAATTTGTTTTGCATGCACTCGTATAACAATTGCGGTTTTATCCAACGCAATCATAGGTTTGAACGTTGTTTTCAATTTAGACTTGTTCATATTTTTCGTTTGGGCTTGTATTATATTTGCCTTTGGGTTTATATGATCCGTTCATCCTATTTTGACTCCTCAAAATTCAAGAGTCTATCCTAAATTGAGGTAAATTATGTGGCCTTCCAATAACCGTTTCGATTCCTAACATCATTGAAGAGACATAAATTGTCGAAATCCGGATATGGTGTACAACAAATCTTTGCACCTTTGTTTGCGGTATACCATCTTTGCCGCAAGTTTATTGTTTTCTGTTTGGTATTAAATTTATAGTTAAGATCCATTTATTACACCTTGTGATCCGTTTATTTGGCAATCGCCAATGGCAGTCAGCAGGGTTTAAGAACATTTGTTGTTCGACCTGTTAGTCATATGCGTTTTGTTAAAATATACTTTTTCCTTTTTGATCTTTTGGAAAATGTTGTTTGTGCTGTATTTAGACCCTCTAACAAGAAATTTGTTTTGCATGCACACGTATAAAATTGCGGTTTTATCCAACGCAATCATAGGTTTGAACGTTGTTTTCAATTTAGACTTGTTCATATTTTTCGTTTGGGCTTGTATTATATTTGCCTTCGGGTTTATATGATCCGTTCATCCTATTTTGACTCCTCAAAATTCAAGAGTCTATCCTAAATTGAGGTAAATTATGTGGCCTTCCAATAACCGTTTCGATTCCTAACATCACTGAAGAGACATAAATTGTCGAAATCCGGATATGGTGTACAACAAATCTTTGCACCTTTGTTTGCGGTATACCATTTTGCCGCAAGTTTATTGTTTTCTGTTTGGTATTAAATTTAAAGTTAAGATCCATTTATTACACCTTGTGATCCGTTTATTTGGCAATCGTCAATGGCAGTCAGCAGGGTTTAAGAACATTTGTTGTTCGACCTGTTAGTCAAATGCGTTTTGTTAAAATATACTTTTTCCTTTTTGATCTTTTGGAAAATGTTGTTTGTGCTGTATTTAGACCCTCTAACAAGAAATTTGTTTTGCATGCACACGTATAATAATTGCGGTTTTATCCAATGCAATTATAGGTTTGAACGTTGTTTTCAATTTAGACTTATATATATATATATATATATATATATATATATATATATATATATATATAAACTCGTCTAAACATCAACGCAACAATGTTAGATCTGTAAATTTGCTTTCGCAAATTTTTGTTCTTCCTCGCCGGGATTCGAACCCATGCTACTGAGATATCGTGACACCAAATCGCCTGCACTGTAGCCGTCCCGCTAGACCACACGACCACCTGGGCTTCATAAAATGAATAAAATGAAGCGTCAGTTTTAATCTAGCGTCGTACTACAGTACATGATATATAAGGATGGAGATATTATTTTACAGATCAGCTAAATTATCTATAGTAAAGGATCCTATAAATTAATGTAAGATACAGTCACAGAAAATAATTATATTTATAAGTACGTCTAAGCCAGTGACAACTCTACAACAGATTTATCACTGGCTCAGACGTACTTATAAATATAATTATTTTCTGTGACTGTATCTTCATTAATTTGTAGGATCCTTTACTATAGATAATTTAGCTGATCTGTAAAATAACATCTCCATGCCTTATATTTATGGACCCATTTCCCATGTTATAACAGGAGATCTTAACATCGTTCAAGACCGAGAGTTAAAATCATTCCTCAGTAAAGGACCTAAATATCGTCCCCCGTCAATTATTCATTGGAATGAGTGTCGTAATATCATCCACGACTCACTCCGTACTTACTGTTTGAAATGGATAAAACGTAATTCAGTAATGAACATAGTTGATATACGTATTCAACATTTTAAAGAACATTTTACTCTTAACAATAACCACAATAAACCTATTTCTCGTATCAAACATAAACTAAAAGAACTAGCCAAGGAATTTGTTTTTGTCCCGGCCGATAAAGCTGCTAATAATATTATTATTGTTTGACGTAAATTTTACATTGAGGTTCTACAAAAAGAAATCACCAATTCACCAACATTCCAACTGACTCCATTTTCAGAAAACGACATCTGTAACAAACATAAACTTTTAGCTACCGCTTTACAAGCAGAACCAAAAACAATGAAAGTCCCAACTATGTATTGGCTTCCGAAGCTACACAAAACACCTTACAAATATAGATTTATTTCGTCTTCAAGCCATTGTTCCACTACTAAATTATCTATTCTTCTTACCTGTACACTTGGTACAATCAAAAACCTGATAATAAATTGTTCAAATAAGGCCTTCGAAAATAGTGGAATTAATTACTTTTGGAGTGTCAAAAACTCGTTGGAAGTACTTGATAAATTGCATGCTTATATTGGTGATTTTGAATCTGTTCAAAGTTTCGATTTTTCTACCCTATATACCACATTGCCTCACATTCTCATTAAGAAAAAATTCACACACCTAATTAAATGGTCATTTAAAAAGTCAGAATGTGAATATATATGTTCAAACTCTTTTAGGTCATTTTTTAGTAGCAATAAACAAAAAAACTATGTCAATTGGACATGCTTTGATACTATATCTGCCCTTGAATTTTTACTAGATAACATTTTTGTTCGCTTTGGAGATTCCGTATATCGTCAGGTTATCGGAATTCCAATGGGGACTAACTGTGCACCACTTATTGCGGACCTGTTTTTGTATTGCTATGAGTTACAATTTATGACAAAAATCAGCAAAGACCCATCGAAACAACATCTGATACACAAATTTAATAATACTTTTAGATATTTGGATGATATTTTGGCTCTCAATAATGACGACTTCAGTATGTATACTAAAGAAATTTATCCTGTTGAACTTACTTTAAATAAAGCTAATACTAACAATGACCACTGCCCTTTCCTCGATCTTGATATCTATATCATTAACGGAAAGCTTAATACTAAAATTTATGATAAAAGAGATGATTTCTCATTTCCTATCGTTAATTATCATCCATTTTAGATGGTGACGTTCCTTGTCACCATCTTACGGTGTTATATATCTCAACTTGTACGATTCGCTCGTGTATGTAACAATGTTTTAGATTTTAACGAGAGAAATTTATGTATTACTGAAAATTATTACACCAGGGTTTTCGATATCACAAACTAGTCAAAACATTTACTAAATTTTATCATCGGTATAAGGACATCATTCGTAAATATAGCTCAACATGCAGACTTCTTATACGTTCAGGTATTTCAAATCCAATATTTTATGGAAATATTCTTTATAAAGCACAAAATGTCAGTATTCACCTCAGAAGCTAACAAAACCTTTAAATAGACTTATTAAGAAGGGATATAGTTACGATACTGTTGTCAGGTCATTAAAGATTGCATATTTTGGCGTTAATATTGATTCACTTATAGGGTCTTTGCATCGGAACTAAAACATTTTTTAAAACCAGTTGTTGGCATGACACGGGTTATGTTCTTCTCATATATGTTATGATGGTATGATACTAAACCCCTCACAGGGAGGATTGTGCCTGATATTCATATGATGAAGACATAATTTTCAATCAGTTTAATTGAAGTCTAGAGCTGGCATGTCAGTTAACTGCTAGTAGTCTGATGTTATTTATGTATTATTGTCATTTTGTTTATTTTCTTTGGTTACATCTTCTGACATCAGACTCGGACTTCTCTTGAACTGAATTTTATTGTGCGTATTGTTATGCGTTTACTTTTCTGCATTGGCTAGAGGTATAGGGGGAGGGTTGAGATCTCACAAACATGTTTAACCCCGCCGCATTTTTGCGCCTGTCCCAAGTCAGGAGCCTCTGGCCTTTGTTAGTCTTGTATTATTTTAACTTTTAGTTTCTTGTGTACAATTTGGAGTTTAGTATGGCGTTCATTATCACTGAACTAGTATATATATTTGTTTAGGGGCCAGCTGAAGGACGCCTCCGGGTGCGGGAATTTCTCGCTGCATTGAAGACCTGTTGGTGACCTTCTGCTGTTGTCTGCTCTATGGTCGGGTTGTTGTCTCTTTGACACATTCCCATTTCCATTCTCAATTTTATATCATGTACTGTAGTACGACGCTAGATTAAAACTGACGTGGAAAGGTAACATCCGGCCACCGAAAGCTTCATTTTATGAAGCCCAGGTGGTCGTGTGGTCTAGCGGGACGGCTACAGTGCAGGCGATTTGGTGTCACGATATCTCAGTAGCATAGGTTCGAATCCCGGCGAGGGAAGAACAAAAATTTGCGAAAGAAAATTGACAGATCTAACATTGTTGGGTTGATGTTTAGACGAGTTGTATATACATAATGTACACAGCCATGTATCACCATCACTGCTGGTGATCTGATGGATAAATATGTTGTAGAGTTGTCCCTGGCTCAGACGTATATATATATATATATATACCTTACAATCGTTCCATGAACCAAATATAGTTCACTTATTCCTTATAATATCTGAAACAGACCAAACAAGAATCAAATAACATGGACCAATGAATTATGTCAGATGATAACAGTCAGATAGACAAGTCCACAATAAAACCATTCCATACACAAAGTATTTTTAACTAAATGCTTTTAGTATCCGATAAATAGACCAAAACACAAAAAGTTAACTTTGTCGGACCACTGAACCATGAAAATGAGGTCAAGGTCAGATGACACCTGCCAGATGGACATGTAGACATTAAAATCGTTCCAAACAACCATATATAGAAGAACTATTGCATATGGTATCTGAGATGTCGAGTTAACCACGAAAACTTAACCTTGTTCACTGATTTATGAAATGAGCTCAAAGTCAAGTGAAAACTGTTTTACTTATTTTGTGCGCACAATATATTATGTTGTGTGCACAATATATTTTTGTGCACAATATTTTTTTTTCTTTTCATGTCCCTAGCGGGGCTCCGTAGACATCAAGCTAAGTCATGTTTATCGAATAAATTTGTGAACAGATAGCTGTAACAAACGGTCGATTTCCCGTTGTTGCTTTTTTGTCACGCTGAAAGAATCTAATAACAGGACTATACATTTGCCCCCAAAAAAAAAATATAAATCATCAAATAATATAATCGAATACTATAAAATAGTAGATGTTATTTTCCTTTCAAGTAAGAAATAAAACACATGTGAATTAAACGATGTATAGGAAATTTATTCCAAAGATACACTAACCCAACTACAAAGCTTATCCATATTTTCTGAAAAGGAGGATCAACACATCATTATTCTATATAATCAATTCCAATACCACAATGACTGCAAACCCATATACATATCAGGTTAACATGACCAAAATTGTCAATTTACCCCATAAAGAGTTATTGCCCTTTAAAGTCAATTTTCACAATTTTTCTTCATGTTTTGTAATCTTTAACAAAATTCTTCTCTTCTGAAACTATTGGACCAAATTAAACCAAGCTTGGCCTAATTAGTTATCAAAGGTACCAGGCTTATAATTTGATAATCCAGACGCGCTTTTCGTCTACATATGACTCATCAGTGACGCTAAGATCAAAATAGTTAGGAAGTCTAATAAGTATAAAGTTGAAGAGCACTGGGGACCCAAAATTCAAAAAATGTGCCAAATACGACTAAAGATTGCATGAGATAAGAAAATCCTTAATATTTCAAATAATTCATACTTTTGCAAACAGTTCATTGATATAGATGACCATAATAACTGATATTCATGTCAACACCAAAGTTCTTACAACCGGGCTGGTGATATCCTCGGGGACGACACGTCCACCAGCAGTGGCTTCGACCCTGTGGTGTTAATAGTTATCAAAGGTACCAGGCTTATAATTCATAGATCGAAAATAAACTGACAACGCACTGGCTAAAAAGAAAAGACAAATAGACAAATAATAGTACACAAGACACAACATAGAAAACAAAAGACTAAACAACACGAACCCCACCAAAAATGGGGTTGATCTCAGGTGCTCCGGAAGAGTAAGCAGATCCTGCTCCACATGTGGCAGCCGTCGTGTTATAACAAACCCGGTAAAATTCTAATTCGGTAGGTCACTTGCATGAAAAGGGAACGGGATTGTAGTTACGACATAAGGAACATATCTGATTTCATCTGTGAAACGAATATTCCATAACGGTCTACCAACTCGTGATGGCGTCTGTAAAATTTACGAAGTGATGATTTCAACTTCACCATTTGGATCTCTTGGTTTAATAGCTTCCTTGTGAGCAGCAACACTCTATCAAGAAAATTATGATAGGAAATACAAGGCCGGAAATATTGTATCAATTGGAAGATATATACTCCGTATGCAGACGCTGCTGAAATGTTGATACATAGAAATGGAAAATTTCACAATTCAGAAGCTGAAATCATATCTTTGTATCTTACCTTGGATAAGAAAATCCTTAGTATTTCGAATAAATCATATTTCATTATACATGTTGTAATTCAAACTTTTGCAAACAGTTAATTTATAAAATATGACCATATAATTGATATTCATTTCAACACCTAAATCATCCCTAGGGTATCTAGTTTAAAAATGTATCCAATGACCAAGATGGTCCCATTAACCAAGATGGTCGCTTTGGGTGTAAATGCAGTTTTGGCTAATACTTCTGAAATAAGTCAAAAGATATAAATTAACTTTTTGTATTTTCTCGATGTATATTTTATAATTCAATTGCAGTAGGAAGGTTTTTTAGTTTGCATTTGTATATGTATTTTTAGGCAAAATTACAAGAAAATTTCAAAATTAACTTTCGTCTACAAAACCTAGAAAAAGATCTTTTGTTAAATTTAAACAAATATAAAAAAAATGATGTCACTTGACAATCATAAAATAAATGTCCAATAGTTTCATCTTCACATCTACAAAAGAACATAACTTTGTGTTTTTATTTCAAACTTAAATAAAAATGCATTTGTAGGAATAATGCTATGTAAAACTTATATATTGGAAATTATACAAATATGTATCTCTACAACATTTCTGAAGTATACAAAAGTATTTCTGCCAGTCTTCAATGAGAGTATGCAGCTCATCCTCCCATTTTAAAAACTTTACAACTGGAGGATGTGCACGTTTTACAATAGGATTAATATATATGAATTAAACATTTTTGCTGTCGGTAATTTGCTTAAAAATTATAATGTGGAGCAAAATATTCTAAAACAGTATCAGTGTTTTACCTAATACACTGTTTTGCATCTATTGGGAAATTTAATATCAAACTGTCATAGCGCATAAAATTATTTGTCTAAACTTTTGTTAAATTTGATCAAATGTAAGACAGTTTCTCCTCTGATAGTCAACAATGTGACAGAGGTTTTGCACACCAGCACCTACCTCAACTCTGCTATATAATGGGAAATCGTCTGTTTGTACAACATTCAAGATATCAAGAAAGAGGCTTACCTTGACATCAGTTTAAACATGTGGTTTAGATGAGGATAAAGCTTGAAAGTCATCCTTCCAAGGAGGAGTGCAAAGTTGATTTCAATCTCCAAAAGTTTTAAGTTTTGAAGGATCTTGCACCTCTAAATGTATTCATTATCAACTTAAGAATATTTTGCCAGTCCCCATTCAAATTTGCATAAAATCGCCTCACCCAACCATTTTAAAATAAAAGTTGAAAGATTGTAAATGGACCATTTTCAATTCACCCTCCTTTTTATCTGCAATCAGTGTATCATGTTTGTTTTTTTTTTCTGTTTTCCACACATATAGAGATAAAGAATAATCTGTTGATTTCATTCAGTATGGATTGACATATATTAGGTAAAGATGTAAGCAAATGAACCAGTTTTGGGAGTGCAAGAGTCTTAAAACTGTAACCTGCCCAAGTAGTGTTAGCTTCCTATGCTGCCAACTTTTCAACAGTTTTGAAATGTCAATGATTTTTCTCTGATATTCAATCTGGGCATACAATCTGGATCTAAGGAGAAATTTAGTCTTAAAACCTTAACGTTTGAACAGGACCAGCTACGATTTTTTCAGGACATCAAACTAGGTCCGACTATCTTTTCTTCCTATCCAAACAACTTTAGTTTTAGTTTTACTTATCTTTAATTCTGACATTTTTTCAAAACAAGAAAGAGTCTCTTTTAAAATTATTCCTCCCATCAAGTGTAAGAAACATATCATCTGCATACCGACTAATAAGTGGCACATTACCATTTATATTCACCCTTTTATTATTTGATTCCCTTTTATCTGTATGGCAAGTAATTCCACCCCAGTAATACACAAATAGGGAGACAATGTGTCCCTTGGCCACAGCCACTTTCAATGTTGAAAATTTGGGACATATTACCAAACATTACTAAGCATTGTTAAAACATCAATAATAATATCGAGGAATTAACATTTGAAAATATTGTTAGAAATAACGTAAGAATATTGATTATTACTTCCTCCTTGAAAAATCAAATAATTTAGAGTATTACATAAATCTACGAATCATCATCGTTGTCTTTTTAATGTCATCAAAGAATATCGATGATGGTACCAGTAAATCCTTTGTAGTTGGAGGACGTTTTGGTAAATACCTTCCATTAAGATTTGCAATTGTATAGCATTGTTCATCAAACCACCATCCGCCTCCTTCCTTACGTGCACAATTTGTATCGGATGAATAAATATCGTCATGATAAGTTGCTGTAAATAGATCATAATGTCTTTTCTTTTGAAATCATTACCTGTATAAGATAGAATCTGAGGTTAGATTACAAAGGAAATATATACCACAGGCATTTCTAAACTGTTGGTCTCGAATATAAAACAAAGTTTTTAACTTTTAGTTTAGTTTAAACAGATTTATTTATAGTGGATTGGGAAACAAGTTATTGAAAACTTATATTAATCCTCTCTACTTTGCGGGTGCAAGTGCTGCCTTGTAGCAGCATTAGCCTGCTCTTTTCGAAATCTTCAAGGGTGTCTTTTACGTGCAAGAGATATACACTTTTCAGTTCAACTAGTTTAAATTTACCCTTGTCTGATAGATATTGATGAACATCTTCTATCTTTTGTGAGTGTCCCAACCAAGACATATCCACGAATAAATTTGAAAACATATAAACATAAAACTTTTCCTATGTAATTTTTAAAATTATTGTTTAAATGAAGAAAAGTAAATTTTATCACGATGTTCAAACAATTAAACTTGAAGATAATAAATAGTTATGTAGATTCTTGTGATAGTTTCTATAAAAACGATATAACATAAATTTCACAATAAAGTCTTTCAAAACTTTTACAATGTTTTGAAGTAATTTTTCTCCACAGAGTAACATTAACTACTGTAAATAGGATGGGATTTTGTTTTATTGTTGAAGGCCAAACCATGACCTTTGGTTGCTTACTTCCCCATCCATAAGTGTCTTGTGGATTGTTGTCTCAATGGCAAAGACACAAATTCTCCTTCTTTTGAATAATTATTTGACATGTACTTATTTTGGGTTTCGAATCAAATACTCTTTAGTTCACCTGACCCAACAGATGAGGGTCAAATGACCTATTCACATCAATTTTGCGTCTATCGTCATTCTTATTCGACAGTTGTCCGTAATTAAAAAAAATCTTACTGGAATGGATAAAAACAGAGCTACATTTATGGGTTAAATGTCAAATTTATTGTGGTTATGAAAATTGAAACGAATTAATTATAACTGAGGCAATTTCTACAAAGTACGATACTAATCATACACTGATTAAAATAAATACAATGTAGTAAAATTTCTCTAAACACCATTATTAAGTGTAGCGTTTATAATGTCACAGGCAAGTTTGAACAAAATGCCGCTAAAACATTTTGCGGTAAAGTTGCCTTTATAGTGTGAGGACATTATTGTTAAATACTTTCCATTAAGATTTGGTTACCTACGGTAATTTCAAAAACCACCATTCGTTTTCTTCCTTTTGTGCAAAGTTTGTATCAGATGAACCAATATTGTCCTTATCATATGTTGTAAATGGCTCATTTTGTTGGTCTCTAAACCATTACCTGTATAAGATAGATTCTGAGGTGAGGTAAACACTGGAATATTATAAAAAGGAATTTCTAAATTGTTTGTCCCGAAGAATAAACAAAATTTTAACTTTTCAGTTCATTCAGTATAAATTTATCCTCATTTTTGACCTGATACAAACTGATGAGCATGTTTCCTTTTTGTGTGAGTGTCCCAAACAAGACAAATCCCGAATCATTTGAAAATGTAACTTTTCTTTTGTATTATTCTCACATTATTGCTAAATACTAGTAGAGCAAACTGGATTTTATCACGATGGTCAGTCAATCAAACTTGAGAACAAAAGAAAGATCAATTTCGCAAGAAAGTCCTTATTGCAATGTCTTGAAGTAAAGTAAATTTATTTGTTTTCGCAAAATACCAGCTACAGTTAACTATTTGTGAATAAGATGGATTTTATATTATTCATTTAAGGCCACAACCGTGACCTTTGGTTGCTTACTTCCCTATCCTTAAGTGTCTGGTGGATAGTTGTCTCAATTTTGTTTACAGTTTTGAAAACCTTCCTCTGAAGCGCATTCGGGATACTACCAATGCATATGTAATAATATTATATATATTTTTTGGTACTTTGTTGTTTTATACCATTATTTAAGAAATGAGAGATTTCCTTACTGATTTTTATATAGCAAACAAGCGTTTGGCAGCCTAAATTATGACCCTGTATATATTTTGCAGCTGGTGAACTGTACTCCAGCTCAGTAGTCAGCATTGTAATGTTGGCATACCATATTATTGGAATAGTCATTTTCCGTAGATTTGGTGTTTACGAAAGGTTGGATTATTCAACATGATATGGTTGTTCTATCGACAGAATGAGCCATATTTGACACAACGTTTTGAAAAATTTAGTTTCCCATGTTCTCTTGCGTTAAAATTGATATTGCCTTTAAAAAGAAATGATCGTACGGAGTGAATATTATAAAACCTGATATTAATCAGTTTTAAAATCGCTCATCCGATGACAATATATCTGTTGACCCCGCAGTTGTAACCAATCTACTAGTTCGAACTCGCAGACATGACAAACATGTTTCATTGATAGGCCATTGGTATACTACTCTACTAAATTTAACAAGAAGGTTATTCTACCCAGTCATGGGTGGCCTTATCCAAATTGTACATACCATTTTGGAATTGTTGGTTTGCAATGATCTTCAATTTTTGTATTTTCAAATTTTTACATTCCGACTATAATGTATCGAGCACCACTAATGAGTCTTTTGTTAACGAAACGCATAGACACATAAACCCCTTTTATCATGAGTTGGTATGACCGACGAGTTTTTATATCGTTGGCTTTTGAACTCAACTTAATGTGTCCGACAATCATTCGTTATATCTGCGTAGCCATGTTTGCTACAATCGCACACACGACAAAATATCCCGAATTATGCTGCAAAGTACCATTTGTTGTCTACAATTGTTCTGATCAATTATGTAAGGGCTCGAAATAGGAGAACATGACACGTCTGTGTGATATCTTTAATAAAGTTTGGTTATGAACATTCCAGCTGGAATATACGACCTTTTCAGCCAAATAAATTAAAATGTATCCACATTTATATAAAAGACCACGTGCTAACAAACTTCTATCAAAATCAAACATTGAAAACTAGCAAAATATACCTAAATTTCAATATAATATATGTTAAACTTACCAGCAGTACCGCTATATTCTCCAATAGACAATTTATAATTAGATATTGCATTGCCTATTTTAAAAAGTCATATCTTGCAAATTTTGCTTTTCGTCTTCTAGCAATACCAACAGTTCATATCTACCTTGACTAGTAATAGCATTAAGCTTACTATTTCCTGAAAAAAATCATTATTGTAACAAGAAAGTGCACAACCACGACACAGAAACAACTTTCAGTAACACTTATCAAATATGCAATCCAACATGTAGAACTAGATTGTCACTCTGAAAACCGTTTATCTGTAAAAATATCAGCAGTTTAATAGATATCCTTAACTTTGATGTGATGACATCGAAATCAATATGTATGTTCTAATGATACATAACAAAGTATGATTGAAAGCTCATGTGAGATCATTATAATTAATTTCGACAAATGAAAACGACTGACGGGATTAATAACGATTAAAAATATAAACAACGCTCACTTCGTAACGTTGGTTATAATACTAATTTATATGAAATTTCAAGATAGTGTCAATTGAAAATACAAACCTAACCAAAATTCTTTTCGAATATCTCCGAATCCATATTCATATTCAATCCATCCGCGATTGAAGTCCTCCTCTCCAGTTTCTCTGTGTTGAAAAACCTTCAGTAAATTGCAAATATATACTAGTATAATATGTTAACAAATAAGACTGCTCAAACATATTCAAATTAAACATTCAGCTTATATTCATAAAAGCTTACCTCACTATCATGCTTAGTATCTACTGAATGTAGTGTCGTATGTAAAAGATAATTATATAACATGTATAATTTCAGGTACTTGTCTACGATACCAACATGGAATTTAGCGTAGTTGAACGGTTTTAATTAATTTCAACCAAACGATCGAAACTCTAATTTAAAATATATTTGATAATCAAACCGACAGCATTATAATTACTCGGGTAATGTTTGGTCTAAATTAACTCTTAGGATCAGGTGGGGATATTAAACAGTATCTTACCTCCTATACATTTCTAGGAATATGAATACTTAAAAGCAACCGCATAGAGATCGTGTATATTTCACATTAGGTTAGTAGGCGGGGCTTATTTCAATTAACGGTTAGTAGTGGTGTTAAGTCTTGTAATAAAAACAACACGGTGTTTATGAAAAATCTGTATGGTTTCAACAGACGAAGAAATTGATGATGAACGCTTGAAATAAATTGATAAAACACATTTAAAGCTTACAATGTGTTATTGTTTGCATTTGGTTTTGCATAGACAAATTGAAGTAGGTTCTAAATACATGTACTAAGTATTGAAGACTTAACCACTTTGATGGTCAAATAGTCTAAATACCACATGATAAGATAGTCGGTAAGATAAATTCGTGACACAGTGTGCTAGTGACCTAATACGATGTATATGGGGTCAGTAAGTTCAATATGGGGATTCTAGCGTCGCTCTCATCCCATATGGAATTTACTGACCCCATATATATCGTGTAAGGTCACTAACACTCTATGTAACTAATAAGGTACACATGCACTATGTAAAGACAACTTAGAAATTTTTTCTTGTAATGGCTCAAATCTTCTGCTGTCTGGCGAGATCTTGAGAGTTAAAAATACGATCAAAAGAGTGTATTTTTATCTGGAAATTAAACTGCCCTGACATAATCGGAATTGTTTTATATTTACTCGTATCTAAAAAAAACCCACAAGTATTATGTAAGCAGGATTGAAAGGCTGTACTTATGCCATTGCTAACTCATAAAATTCCTGTTATTAGTTATCAGTTAACACAACACACGTTATAGCATGCCCTGCTACCAAATTTCAGGATGCCCCGATTCGTTACTTGTGAGAAAAGTGCGACGAACGTTCATTAGACAAACATAGGTAAAGCAGTATGCCTTATCTAATGAAATAGGGTATAATAAATACTAAAGAATAAATCGGTTTTAATTTTATGTGAAAGTATGCAACTATTCGTATTTCATGTAAAAGCACATTTAAACGCATATGTCACTTACAACTAGAACATAATCTGCAAAAAACAACATACAAAGGCTTATGTCCTGAATTACATAATACATTTAATTCAAAATTATTTATTTACTTTCTCTGAGTAGAGGTTTCCTTGTAAATAAAGAGCATGGAACATCCTCATAGTATATTCTATCCCCATATAAATTTCAGCATGTAATATGCTACCGTTAATTTGTAATAATCGAGACAGTTTAGATGAAAAATGTCAAAAATAAATTTAACGTAATTTTATTTCCGTTTTCGTCGTGATTATCAATACCAAAAGGCTAAAAACTTTGAAATAATTTCTTTTACGGTGTTTTGTTATCTTTGTTAATTCACATAAACTTTAATGTGCGTTTTCTTATGAGTTGAAATTAAGGAATATTAAGCCATGTCTTTATTATATATGTCTTTTTTTTCTCTTCAACACAAGTAAAGGTGATACATCTTCTCCTGTGGACTGTTTCCTTGTGAACTAGTACGCTAAAAATCAACTCAGCATGTCGGTCTTGTATAAAGCAGAATTAATATTAATATCGTATTAACATGCTTTCGACCCGAATATGCATATCATTTGCCGTTGAATCCGTCTTCGCCTCCTCATTATCATAATCTAGTTTGCCAATCTGTGTTACCATGAATTATCATTGATGTGGTCATATTTATAAATCAACTGTTTCAATTTCAAAATGCACAAGGATGGCGTATAATGCATTCATCCCTTACTTTGAATAGTTTGAATAACTAAGAATTTTCTTATGTTTCTTTGATGGGTAATATCCTTTGAAATTCAATATCTTTGTATCGGAAATTTGAAATAATAGCAATGTGATGACACGTGTTTATATCTGACCAAAGGATTAAACAAATCACTTATTTGATAATGTTTAAATTTATTATAAAACTGCAATTTTAGAGGAGATATGATTGATTGCTTGCTGTTTTCTGAACGTACAATGGCAAATATTGCATGCAGATTAATGACCGAGAGAAGAATTTTCAAACAACAAATTAGATGTTGCATGCGTTGTCGTTGAAAAGAAACTCCAACAAAATATATATAAACAAAACCATGACGAGAGAGAGACGTCAAAAAACAAACAGCAAAATATAAAAATAAAAACATTTTCCATAGATTTTTTATTCATAGTAGGCAACCATCTTTGTTGGTTGTAGCCTATTAATCTCACCTATTTGTTTTAAAAGATACCACCAAAACGACAAATTAAATAACGTCGCCTTGTAGAAACTCTTATACTAGTAGTATTATGCATCCTATTCCGCTTGAATATCAGATATTTATTTGAAATAACTCAAGATATATGAGGTGGTTTATATAATAGAAAACAATACCCCCTTTCCCCGAAAAAAAAGATAACGAATAACAAAATAGGCAATCAAGTAAAGAATAGAAAATAATGGGGTGCTAGAATGAAAAAACATAATTGTATAAAATAAAAATAAGGTAAAAACATTGATTTAAGAAATAAATGAGTTACAGAATAATGCAACTTTGCGTTTTCTGCATATCAAATTATTATTAATAATTGACAATAGACTAGTAGATCAGTTGGAATGAAATGTTGATTTTGTCGTAATCGGAACTGGTTCATTGAAATAGGCGACGCAAGTTCTATACATTAATAAGCATCGGTATTTTTCTCCAAAATCACGATATTGCAACCTTACATCCTTCTCCTGCATTGTGTCAGCAATGATTACATTTACAACACTGATAAAACAGTTCTTGACAGAGGTCAAACCAAGATAACCATTGACAACAAAAGTTCTGCAATAATGAGAAAAAAAAAAAGTTACAAAATGTATAAATTGCATGCGTCCGAAGCGCTATTTTGGATTTATCGTCATCATTTACGCCCAGCGCCGAATAGTTAAAAGCCAAGGAGGTGAGAGCTATATGACCAAAAGGACATACAAAATAGCTAAATCAGTCGAAGATTAACTTTGCCCGATGGAGTTAAAACCTTAGTTTCTTTATAATTTGAAAATTTATAAATGGACAACTGACAAAAAACAATGATTGAAGGAATTGAAATGAATTGCAGAATCAAAAACACTGTCATAATTCCTACGACTTCAGTTTCATATTTGTATAAGATCCATAACTTATTATAATTTAAAACAACAATTGATTGGTTAGGGCTGGAAGACTGATGCTTGAGGACGGATGACATTGTCATAGATTTTTTGGGGTATTACATTTATTTTTAGTACCAATAAATTTTAAATATATTTTAATATTATCCAAAACAATTGATTGATAGGCAATGTTTTATATTTATTTGAAAGATTAAAATCTAGTTCTGGTTATCGAAATTTTATTCTATCAGATTCCAGCTTTCTCTTAATGTCGGTTAACTACCGGTACTGTCTCTGTTATAAAACTGAATGTTCAGCTTCTCAGTACTAGTACCTCATATCACAAGCCAAATATGATCAAATATACCTCATGTCATCTTAACTTCTGTTTATTGTCCCAGATATCCAAATTATTACGAAAAATTAAAATAGTTTTTTTTCTCCCATTTCATTTTAATAAGATATTAATCAAAATTGATAAATGGTATCATTTGTGCAATTCAGTGACAGATTAAAAAGGGTAGTACGTAAAGTGTCGTCCCACGTATGTCGTCGATACAGACAAAAGATCTATCACGTCAAAATTGTGATACAACAGGAAATTTTCATATGCAGGAACTGAACACAAGAATTTTACAAAATAAGCATATTTCTTACTGAATAGAGAAAATGGCCAAAAGAATTACAGAATACAGAAGACCGTCATATCATTGTGGCGGATAGTTTTGTTTTATCTATTTAACTGTTTTATTTTCGGAAAGAATATTTGTACAAGATGTTTTTAATAAATGTAACGGTAATATTTACCATGCCCTCTCAGCCAACGTCGTAATTTCATTTTAATGAAAGAAAGTAATTAAAAGCTTCTCCCCTGTGCAGCATGATATAAAACTCGATATGGCAACTTGCATAATTGTTAAATCGTATTAAATTCGGTATCAAATTTATATTGATGATAAAAGTTTCATATCTTGGATATTGGAAACGGGTTTAAATTATTTCCTAGCATTTATATCAATATCAAAACATCCGGTTCGGTTTTTTTCTAGATCTGAGAAAAGAGCAACTCTGTTACACTTAAACAATTGATTAATACGAATTGTTACATGGTGTCTTTTATGTCACCTGGATTATAATGTATGTTATTGTTCCTTTATTTATATATTCGCCGTCTGTAATAATTATTTAATATGTTCATTTGGCATGCCATACTCAATAAAAGTGCGGACGTGATAGAAAGCACTCGATCTTTACCAAAACGTCAACGGAGATTGCATTCCAGGAGGTTACATTTCGATGATTTCGTCATTCGTAAAACATAATATGTGTATCTGAAGATAGAAGTTGTACTAAAATTTAATGCTGACACCGAAATCGATCTGTTGGGTGTAGAATTTATTTTCAAAATTAGTATAGACCATTCCACGGAAATTACATGCTTAACAAATCTCTGCAGTTTTCAACTTTGTTAAGTTTTTCAGACTGATATGATAATGACCATTGTTATAAACAAAAATATTTATCGTAACCTCTTAATCAAATTTAACTCATATCACACTCTATGTTGTGCTAAATATTTTGTCCTGCTTGGTCTTTTATTCGTTAACGGAAATTACAGGTTTACGAAGAAAACATCTCGACTACCGGTACGATCACTATCGTTGTGCAATATGTACTAATCTTTATAAAATTACAAATATAGATAATAAAGAAGCATAAAATCTCAAATATAAGTATAACAAGCTACGGGTATATATAACTCGAAGTCGTTAGTTTTGCTTTCTTACGGTGGGACAAATTAACGTCATAAAATGGGCGCTTTAACGGAGAACCAGTGTTTAATGCACCTCAGACGACGACAACAAAATATACGCAGAAATTAAATATTCAGAGACCCTGAGAATGATTTAACAACAATGAACATTCGATGTATTTATAGCAAGATGTACGATTTTATCCATTAACCTTTATTTTATAACCGATGCAATGACAAATTGTATTTAACTCACTAAGTACAACACAAATTGTCATCATTTAATTCTTATTTGTTTCCATTTTGAATTTTGAATTTGTTTTATGTATATTGGTGTATTATAAAGGATAAAGGACTTTCCGTTTTCAATTATTCTTAAAGTTCGTTTTCTTGTTTTTGTTGGTCATTTTCTTTAATCATATCAAATACACTTATTCTTTATATATAGTTTTGAAAATTATCCACTTATGGAATTTTAATCAAAACGTTTAGTAATTTATGGGATATCAATTCAGCTTTGCATAATCAAGAACTGTTATTAGTTATCAGTTAACACAACACACGTTATAGCATGCCCGTCTCTTAAGAGGGTTGCTACCTAATTTCAGAATGCCCCGATTCGCTACTTGTGAGAAAAATGCGACGAACGTTCATTGAACAAACATAGGTAAAGCAGTATGCCTTATCTAATGAAATAGGGTATAATAAATACTAAACAATAAATCTTTTAATTTTCTGTGAAAGTAATCAACTATTTGTATTTCATGTAAAACCACATTAAAACGCATCTGTCACTTACAACTAAAACATAATCTGCAAAACAACATACAATGGCTTATGTCCTGAATTACATAATACATTTAATTCAAAATTATTTATTTACTTTCTCTGATTAGAGGTTTCCTTGTAAATAAAGAGCATGGAACATCCTCATAGTATATTCTATCCCCATATAAATTTCAGCATGTAATATGCTACCGTTAATTTGTAATAATCGAGACAGTTTAGATGAAAAATGTCAAAAATAAATTTAACGTAATTTTATTTCCGTTTTCGTCGTGATTATCAATACCAAAAGGCTAAAAACTTTGAAATAATTTCTTTTACGGTGTTTTGTTATCTTTGTTAATTCACATAAACTTTAATGTGCGTTTTCTTATGAGTTGAAATTAAGGAATATTAAGTCATGTCTTTATTATATATGTCTTTTTTTTCTCTTCAACACAAGTAAAGGTGATACATCTTCTCCTGTGGACTGTTTCCTTGTGAATTAGTACGCTAAAAATCGACTCAGCATGTCGGTCTTGTATAAAGCAGAATTAATATTAATATCGTATTAACATGCTTTCGACCCGAATATGCATATCATTTGCCGTTGAATCCGTCTTCGCCTCCTCATTATCATAATCTAGTTTGCCAATCTGTGTTACCATGAATTATCATTGATGTGGTCATATTTATAAATCAACTGTTTCAATTTCAAAATGCACAAGGATGGCGTATAATATGCGGCGGGGTTAAACATGTTTATGAGATCTCAACCTCCCCTATACCTCTAGCCAATGTAGAAAAGTAAACGCATAACAATACGCACATTAAAAGTCAGTTAAAGAGAAGTCCGAGTCCGATGTCAGAAGATGTAACAAAAGAAAATAAACAAAATGACAATAATACATAAATAACAACAGACTACTAGCAGTTAACTGACATGCCAGCTCCAGACCTCAATTAAACATTCATCCCTTACTTTGAATAGTTTGAATAACTAAGAATTTTCTTATGTTTCTTTGATGGGTAATATCCTTTGAAATTCAATATCTTTGTATCGGAAATTTGAAATAATAGCAATGTGATGACACGTGTTTATATCTGACCAAAGGATTAAACAAATCACTTATTTGATAATGTTTAAATTTATTATAAAACTGCAATTTTAGAGGAGATATGATTGATTGCTTGCTGTTTTCTGAACGTACAATGGCATATATTGCATGCAGATTAATGACCGAGAGAAGAATTTTCAAACAACAAATTAGATATTGCATGCGTTGTCGTTGAAAAGAAACTCCAACAAAAATATATATAAACAAAACCATGAGAGAGAGACGTCAAAAAACAAACAGCAAAATATAAAAATAAAAACATTTTCCATAGATTTTTTTATTCATAGTAGGCAACCATCTTTGTTGGTTGTAGCCTATTAATCTCACCTATTTGTTTTAAAAGATACCACCAAAACGACAAATTAAATAACGTCGCCTTGTAGAAACTCTTATACTAGTAGTATTATGCATCCTATTCCGCTTGAATATCAGATATTTATTTGAAATAACTCAAGATATATGAGGTGGTTTATATAATAGAAAACAATAACCCCCTTTCCCCGAAAAAAAAAGATAACGAATAACAAAATAGGCAATCAAGTAAAGAATAGAAAATAATGGGGTGCTAGAATGTAAAAAATAATTGTATAAAATAAAAATAAGGTAAAAAACATTGATTTAAGAAATAAATGAGTTACAGAATAATGCAACTTTGCGTTTTCTGCATATCAAATTATTATTAATAATTGACAATAGACTAGTAGTTCAGTTGGAATGAAATGTTGATTTTGTCGTAATCGGAACTGGTTCATTGAAATAGGCGACGCAAGTTCTATACATTAATAAGCATCGGTATTTTTCTCCAAAATCACGATATTGCAACCTTACATCCTTCTCCTGCATTGTGTCAGCAATGATTACATTTACAACACTGATAAAACAGTTCTTGACAGAGGTCAAACCAAGATAACCATTGACAACAAAAGTTCTGCAATAATGAGAAAAAAAAAAAAAAAGTTACAAAATGTATAAATTGCATGCGTCCGAAGCGCTGTTTTGGATTTATCGTCTTACGCCCAGCGCCGAATAGTTAAAAGCCAAGGAGGTGAGAGCTATATGACCAAAAGGACATACAAAATAGCTAAATCAGTCGAAGATTAACTTTGCCCGATGGAGTTAAAACCTTAGTTTCTTTATAATTTGAAAATTTATAAATGGACAACTGACAAAAAACAATGATTGAATGGAATTGAAATGAATTGCAGAATCAAAAACACTGTCATAATTCCTACGACTTCAGTTTCATATTTGTATAAGATCCATAACTTATTATAATTTAAAACAACAATTGATTGGTTAGGGCTGGAAGACTGATGCTTGAGGACGGATGACATTGTCATAGATTTTTTGGGGTATTACATTTATTTTTAGTACCAATAAATTTTAAATATATTTTAATATTATCCAAAACAATTGATTGATAGGCAATGTTTTTATATTTATTTGAAAGATTAAAATCTAGTTCTGGTTATCGAAATTTTATTCTATCAGATTCCAGCTTTCTCTTAATGTCGGTTAACTACCGGTACTGTCTCTGTTATAAAACTGAATGTTCAGCTTCTCAGTACTAGTACCTCATATCACAAGCCAAATATGATCAAATATACCTCATGTCATCTTAACTTCTGTTTATTGTCCCAGATATCCAAATTATTACGAAAAATTAAAATAGTTTTTTTTTCTCCCATTTCATTTTAATAAGATATTAATCAAAATTGATAAATGGTATCATTTGTGCAATTCAGTGACAGATTAAAAAGGGTAGTACGTAAAGTGTCGTCCCACGTATGTCGTCGATACAGACAAAAGATCTATCACGTCAAAATTGTGATACAACAGGAAATTTTCATATGCAGGAACTGAACACAAGAATTTTACAAAATAAGCATATTTCTTACTGAATAGAAAAAATGGCCAAAAGAATTACAGAATACAGAAGACCGTCATATCATTGTGGCGGATAGTTTTGTTTTATCTATTTAACTGTTTTATTTTCGGAAAGAATATTTGTACAAGATGTTTTTAATAAATGTAACGGTAATATTTACCATGCCCTCTCAGCCAACGTCGTAATTTCATTTTAATGAAAGAAAGTAATTAAAAGCTTCTCTCCTGTGCAGCATGATATAAAACTCGATATGGCAACTTGCATAATTGTTAAATCGTATTAAATTCGGCATCAAATTTATATTGATGATAAAAGTTTCATATCTTGGATATTGGAAACGGGTTTAAATTATTTCTAGCATTTATATCAATATCAAAACATCCGGTTCGGTTTTTTCTAGATCTGAGAAAAGAGCAACTCTGTTACACTTAAACAATTGATTAATACGAATTGTTACATGGTGTCTTTTATGTCACCTGGATTATAATGTATGTTATTGTTCCTTTATTTATATATTCGCCGTCTGTAATAATTATTTAATATGTTTATTTGGCATGCCATACTCAATAAAAGTGCGGACGTGATAGAAAGCACTCGATCTTTACCAAAACGTCAACGGAGATTGCATTCCAGGAGGTTACATTTCGATGATTTCGTCATTCGTAAAACATAATATGTGTATCTGAAGATAGAAGTTGTACTAAAATTTAATGCTGACACCGAAATCGATCTGTTGGGTGTAGAATTTATTTTCAAAATTAGTATAGACCATTCCACGGAAATTACATACTTAACAAATCTCTGCAGTTTTCAACTTTGTTAAGTTTTTCAGACTGATATGATAATGACCATTGTTATAAACAAAATATTTATTGTAACCTCATAATCAAATTTAACTCATATCACACTCTATGTTGTGCTAAATATTTTGTCCTGCTTGGTCTTTTATTCGTTAACGGAAATTACAGGTTTACGAAGAAAACATCTCGACTACCGGTACGATCACTATCGTTGTGCAATATGTACTAATCTTTATAAAATTACAAATATAGATAATAAAGAAGCATAAAATCTCAAATATAAGTATAACAAGCTACGGGTATATATAACTCGAAGTCGTTAGTTTTGCTTTCTTACGGTGGGACAAATTAACGTCATAAAATGGGCGCTTTAACGGAGAACCAGTGTTTAATGCACCTCAGACGACGACAGAAAATATAGGCAGAAATTAAATATTCCGAGACCCTGTCAATTATTTATCAACAATGAACATTCGAAGTATTTATAGCAAGACGTGCGATTGTATTCGTTAACCTTAATATTATAACCGATGCAATGACAAATTTAATTTATCTCACTATGTACAACACAAATTGTCATGATTTTATTCTTTTTGTCTCCATTTTGAATTTTTATTTTTTATTTGTGTATTATATAGGATAAAGGACTTTTCGTTTTGAATCATTCTTAAAGTTCGTTTTCTTGTTTTTGTTGGTCATTTTCTTATTAAAGATTAATCATATCAAATACACTTATTCTTTATATATAGTTTTGAAAATTATCCACTTATGGAATTTTAATCAAAACGTTTAGTAATTTATGGGAAAAACATACAACATTTACATGTATTTTCTATAAATCCATGCTAAGATAATCCTAAGACAGATTCGAGGCGATATCTGAGATATGTCTTAAACTTGTGTCATATATATAGCCATAAAAGGATCATAAGACAATTCCTAAGATATATATTATGACAGGTCTTTGGATAGTTTCGTGAAACAGTCCCCAGATAGATTATAAATGTGCTTCATATTTTTGTTTCTTTTCGAATTTGCAATTTCAGGGGACATGAATCTAAATTCAAACCGTTCCCGCATTGGTTACTTGTAACGGTTGTTTAAAAGCATAATCGAGTACACACAATATTGTTTACTATAAATACGAAAAAATCCACGTGAAATTATTACCAAGTTCCAGTTTAAAATCCTCCAAATACTTTTGATTATCATTCATAATACATACGGCGATATTTAGTGCGTACATGCATTATTATTTTCAAAATTTCAATGACGACCACCAGTTCGTACTACGGTGGCAAATTGGGAAACCTCTTTTTACGAAACATATTATACTCCGGATAATTGATATATATCCAAAGCGTACCTGGTGATGGGAATCTCAGAAAGTGTTCCATATTCACATAGAAGCAAATTGTCCAACTAATATTCCAAAAATGAAACCATATTTGAGGCAAGCATTTTGCAAACATCACATGATTTTTAATTGAGATTAAATTAATCGTTCAAATCTGCGGTTCTTAATTATGCAAAGGTAAAGCTGTAAAAATGTCAACAGTCACTTCAAATTGGAAGATTTGGGTAAAAAACAAAGTGCTTATGCACTGTATGCAAAGTTATCGAAAACAGAAGCTTTTAACCATATACTCTTTCGGAAGAATATCTTGATGGTCGAACAAACACTTGAGAAAATGCCTTACCAAGTCCGGAATATGACAGTCGTTGTCCATTCGTTTGATGTGTTTGAGCTTTTGATTTTGCCATTTGATTAGGGACTTTTCGTTTTAAATTTTACTCGGAGTTCAGTGTTTTGTGATTTTACTTTGTATAATGAATGACCAACTGAAGTTTAGGAAAAATACAAATGTGCCATTCTATGGTTGTTTTAAATGTTTCGAAGTGAACTTTATACATAAAATCAAGACATACGGTGTAAGGAAGCTCATATACATGTATATCTATTGATATAAAAAAACCCTGTCAATTTGACTAAGGGTACGTACAGTCCAGGCTCCTTTTGTGTTCTTTGTTTCCATGTCACAGTACACTTTAAAGCTACCCGTACCGATTGGGTATATATTATAGATACCACTCCCTTGGTTGACATTAATATCTGTACAGTCGATAGGTTTTTCTAATAAAAGAAAATATGAACTTAGTTAACTTTCAAACTAACAAGAAAGCAGAACTTAAAATGTATAGACAAAACAAGGTTCAGGGACAATATGTTAGGTCAAGAAGTCAGTGGATTGAAGAAGGAGAAAACCTACCAACTTTTTTAAATCTAGAGACTAGAAATTATATTAATAAGACTATTCAAAACTTACTTTAGAAAATGGGGTTGTAGTGGAAGAACAAAAGAAATCTTAAATCAGACAAAGGTGTTTTATGAAAACTTTATAAAACACAAGATAGTTTGAAAGGGTTGATTTAACACGGGACAATTTTATGATGATATACCGAAGCTGAGCGAGGATGAAAAGCAGTTATTGGAGGGAAATATTAGTTTTTCTGAATTAACTGCAGCATTAAAGAGAATTTTTTAAATTTTTTTGGATTGATATTGGTAAATTTGTTCTTAGATCTATAAATTTTGGATATGGGAAGGGTCAAATGTCTGTCACCCAGAGGCAAGGAGTGATAACATGTATTCAAAAGAAGGTAAACCAAAACAATTTCTTAAAAGTTGGAGACCTATTACTCTTCTAAATTCTACATATAAATTGGCATCAAGCTGTATAGCAGAGAGAATAAAATCTGTTTTGTCAAAATTAATAAGTTCTGACCAAACTGGTTTTGTTCCAGGTAGATATATAGGCGAAAACTGTCGATTGATATATGATATTCTACATTTTACTGAAGAAAATAATATTCCAGGAATTCTCTGGCTTATTGATTTTGAGAAGGCATTTGATTCCATATCTTGGTCCTTTCTTTATGACACATTAAGATATTTTAATTTTGGTGATTCAGTTATATCATGGGTTTAAACCTTCTATAACAATATAACAGCTGCAGTGACACAAAACTGTTTTCTGTCAGAATTCTTCACTGCAGAGAGGCTGTAGACAGGAGATCCTTTATCTCCTTATATTTTCTTGCTATGTAAAGAAATATTGGGCATTTAGTAAGAACTAGTAAGGAGATAAAGGGTATTACTATAGATGATACAGAATTTGTACTTTCTCAGTATGCAGATGATACATCATTGATATTAGATGGCTCGCCAGAATCGCTCGATGCATCTCTTCGTGTTCTCCAATTTTATGCTGAAATTTGGGACTTAAGATTAATATATAAAAAAAACAAGTGTTATTTGGATAGGTAGCAAAAAACATAGCCAAGATCAAATTTGTGTTAAGTGGGGATTGAAATGGGGCTCCAGTACATTTAAGCTCCTTGGAATTACTTTTTCAGTTGACCTAGATAGAATGATTAATTTAAATTATAGGCCAGTGTTAGATAATATAGACAACACTTTGAAAAAATGGTCAAAACAGTATCTCACCCCCTTTGGAAAGATTACTATTTTAAAAACTTTGGTCATATCTAAATTAAATCATCTGTTTCTATCTATCCCTAGTCCAGAGGAGAATATGTTACGTAATTTAACAAATAAAATGTACGCTTTTATCTGGGATAATAAACCAGATAAGGTCAAGCGAGATCTTTTATGTCAAGATTATTATATGGGTGGTTTAAAAATGCTAAATTTAAAAGCATTTATACAGGGACTGAAACTTACATGGGTAAGACGGCTGTATAACTCGAATTCAAAGTGGGTGAGATTAGTCTCTATTGTGGAGCAAATAAATTTTATTGAACTAAGTTATATTGGGCCTATTAAAAGGTCATCAAATAAATTTTGGCAAGAGGTTTTTGATGCTTGGAAAACATGTAATCAAATTAGAAAACCAAGATGTATTGATGAAATTCTATTTTATCCTTTATGGGAGGTAGAAAACATTAAAATTGGTGGCTCAAGTGTCTACTATAAGAACTGGGCTAAAGCTGGAATTTGGACAGTGCACGACTTGTTAGATTATCAGGGCAAAATTATGTCATTTCAAAATTTCCAACAATTATATCAATTTAGGCCAAATGTTTTACATTATTATGGAATAGCACACTCGCTTAATGAGTGGTTAAACACGATCAATATTGAAGTAAAGGAGAAAAAAAAATCAAGCAATACTACCTTTTAATATAAGTGTTTTCTTTGAGTATTGAATGAGAAATATATTACTTTTGCTGCAAGGAAAAATGGGAGAACCATTTTAATATGACTGGTATTAACTGGAAAAAAGTACACACTTCGTGTACAAAATTTACTAGAAGCACTAAGCTTTGCTGGTTCCAATATAGAATTATCCATAGAATTTTAGGAACTACTTCACTACTTTACAAGATGAAAATAAATAGTAGCAACATATGTAAATTTTGCAAAGAAGGACCAGAGACCATAGAACATTTATTTTAGAGCTGTCCGATGGTCGCCAGTCTCTCTGCATGCACTAAACAACTGGATTTTTGAAATTACAAATATTGAACTGCCTTTGAATATTAAGATTATTCTATTTGGTATCTACGAAAATGTTAAATTGAATTTTGTTAAAAATAAGATTATTCTGCTTACAAAATACTATATTTACCGAACAAAATTACAAGAAGTTTTCCCAAATTTAAATGCTTTAAAAAACTATTTAAAGGAACACTTGAAAACCTCTCTGTAGAGGAATATAAGAAATACTGGAGTCCCTGGACCCCTATTATAGAATAAATAATAAATGTCGAATTTTGATTGAAACCCCACAAATAGATATTGCAAGAACAAATAAGTTTCCATTGTTATTACTAGTAGATAATTATTTATGTTCAACCTATTGTTGCACCATTATATATTCAATTGTTGTTTTATTATTCAATACTTCCTTTGTGTGAACATGCTATTCTGTATACCTTTGTTCATACATGTTGTGCTAGTCTATTTGTTACAATAAAGAAAATTCATTATAAAAAAACTTTCAGGCTAACCGATCCAAGCCTATTCCAGTTCGTATATGCTTAGACTGCCTGAAATCGTGCACTCTAAAGCAATAAATCTTTTGTTCTTTAAAAATCGAAAGGATCTTTCTAACATCGATTCAAATATTCCAAATATGTTTCTTCAAATAAATGCAACACTCTCTAGCTTTTGCATGACGTGACCGGGGACTGAAGTCAAAGGACCATTGGAATACAATAACGAGGATCGTATGAATACTGTCTTAACACAAACTGATTAATTTTCGTCATTTATGCTGACTCCGTTGTTGTGGGGTTAACTCAGCATTCATATATATGGTGAATACCGGTCCTGTTACAATACATTTAGACAGTTTTGATTAGACATAACGTCTACGGTTGGTATTCCTGATTGAATGGTTTTACACTAGTCATTTTGGGGCCCTTTATAGCTTGCTGTTCGGTGTGAATAAAGGCTCCGTGTTGAAGGCCGTACTTTGACCTATAATGGTTTACTTTTACAAATTGTGACTTGGATGGAGAGTTGTCTCATTGGCACCACTACGTCTTATATCTATTTACACCATTTGTTCTCAAAATCTCAAAAACTCTCGGTACCTATTTGCATAAAATTTGGTTTCATATTGCATAGCATCAGGTAGTGCACTAAATGCATCCAGTTAAAGATAATGTTGTGCATTATGTAACTTACTAGCACATCAATAAAAAAATACGCGAATTGTGTAAAGTTGTAAGTGATAGCAAGCCCTAATTACCAGTACCTTGTCATTTCAATAGAGAAAATAATAATATACGCGCCATGGTAGCAGTAAGTTAGTATAATTTGTTATCACATTTAAACAGTTTTAACTGTTGCCTTTATTTAATTTTTATTATACATGTAATGTAAGTTAGGACTGGTTTATTTTACAAATTAAAATGACCATAAAAGCCGCATTAATTTGTCTCATTCAAGGTAATAAAATTAACATTTAAGTATAACTATATACAATAAATAGAGTATATATCGACCATTAAGGTTATTTACCTGTTGCTACTGTTTCTAAAAGCTTTTCTATTTTGTCTGTTCTTCCTCCACGTCTGTTTTCAGTTTTCAATTTCTAGAATTCAATTTATAAAATGGAGTTTTGTTTGTGAATTTGGAACTCATTAACAAATTAAAGAACCTTTGTGAGCACGCTCACATACCCCACGCCCCACATTGTCAGTAGACAAGCAAAATCTCAAAGTTCAAAGACTCATAACTCTACAAAAGTCAACTGATAAAAATTTTCTTGCGGATATGCACATTAACATATTATGTCCTCATTAACTACAAAGTTTCATGAAATTCTGTTGTGTGGTTTCAGAGCAGTTGCGATGACAAGAACAGGACTGACGCACTGAAGTTTATTGAGGCCAATAAGTTCAAATGGGGTATAACTCCTAGAAAAAAAATTGAATCATAATTTCCTGTCGATATGCACATCTACATAGTATGTCCTTATTATCTACAAAGTTTCATGAAATTCTGTTGTGTAGTTTCAGAGGAGTTGCGATGACAAACTGTGCAGTAGTATATTGAGGCTAATAAGTGCAAAGGGGCATAACTCCTAGAAAAAAAAATTGAATCATACTTTTCTGTCAATATGCACAACTACATAGTATGTCCTTATTATCTACAAAGTTTCATGAATTTCTGTTGTGTGGTTTCAGAGGAGTTGCGATGACAAGAACAGGACTGACGCACGGACGGGTCAAAACATTATACCCGACGCAATAAATTGCGTGGGGTATAATTAGTATAAACTTAAGTTTAAACAACCAGACGTAATGGACACTTTCATTGCACCACATTCAGCTAATTCATGACAAATGTTTCGAAAACAATCGCATCGAATTACTAAAACATGTTTGCAAAAACAGATAAAACGTTAATGATATTTACAGGAAGTGTCTTTTTTTGCATTTATTTTTTATTTTCCTTGGCGACAAATGCTGTTTATCACTGCCACTATATTTCGGAAATTAGCCAATTGATCGATAGAAATAACTTTTGACGTCATGATAATGAAGTCAAATTCTAAATTTAGCAATGCATTTTATGTATTTTATTTTTGTTTAAGTTAAAACAAATATTCCGGTTTAAACTTTAACATTGTTCAATCCTTTGTGTAATTTGTGTCTAATTGTAAGAGAAATTAAGTCTACCGACGACCTTCATTCTAATAACAATATAATTCTGAATACTTAAAAGTAAGGTTTGTACCAATTATTAAAATTCCATGTCAAAAGTAAAATAACAAAAATACCGAACTCAGAGGAAAATTCAAAACGGAAAGTCCCTAAGCAAATGGCAATATCAAAAGCTCAAACACGTCAAACGAATGGATAACAACTGTCATATTCCTGACTTGTTACACGAATTTCCTTATGTAGAAAATGGTGGATTGCACCTGTTATTATAGCTAGCTAAACCTCTTACTTGTATGACAGTCGCATAAAATTCCATGATATTGACAACAATGTGTGAACAAAACACACAGACATAATAGGTAAAATGTCAACAATAGGGTACAGCAGTCAAAATTGTGTTATACATTTGTAATCTTAATGACCATAAAACAAACAAACATGTCTAAAACAAAAGACATAAAAAAGGCATATAGACAAAGCAAATTAGCAAAAACGAGAGACAAGAATACAAAATTTACCATATCACATTAACACAATTACTGGATGTTTACGTACCTTGCCATGTCAAGTGGATATTACCAAAATAGACAAAACAGTTAAAGTAATAAATTACAAAGACAAATAAAAAACACTATAACACGTAATAAAATGATAAACAACGGCAGTTCCTAGAATCTATACTTCAAGACCGTCGTGTATTATTTGTGAAGTTGATACGGAATATTTATCAACAAGTTCTTAGTATCTTCAGATGAACTTTTTTTAGAAAAGGACGAGACGTTCTTTAACATAACGCTGGTTCATCAACTTTCTGCTCAGACACTGGTGACGTTTTACAAAGTCTGAGTACTAGCTACAAGCTCTTGAATACCGAATGAGTTGGGAATTATATATCCCATATGCAGGTGAAGTTGGTATATTGCTACTAAGTTGTGGGAAACTGATAATTTCAAAATTAAAATCGTCTCGTTTTCATAATTTCTGGTACTGATATGACCGCTCATGACAAATTCGAGGTATAAGTCTAAAATGAGGCAGAGGAAGCCGTGTCTGTTGTTTCTTTAATTTCTAGTTCTAGAGGATATATTAATGAAACCAATCAGAAAAGTTTGGATTATTAATGGAAAGAACATCATCAATATATCTGAATGTGAAATTAATTAATCTGGCTTCTTTGATCTTCTGGTTTTGGCAAGTGTCTAGCGTCTGAAGGAACTCCGACTCATATGAAACTAAAAGAGGTCTACAAGGAGTGGCGCACAGATCCCCATAGGAAAGCCGGCAATTTGTTGAAAAGTCTACCTCCAAATTCAACAAATATGTTGTTAATAAGGAACTCCAGCATACTGATAACTTGTTTCTCTGTGTACATGTTTTACCTTTTTACCATTGTCATGTTGAAAAGTATTGTGGATTATTTATTTTATACGATTTTCAATTTCACATGGGAAATGGTGGTATACAGGGTTGAAAACTTTCGATAGAACTAGTTTCAGAGAAAGATCAGGATTTAAAATTATCCAGAAGTTCTTTGGAGTTATTTAGAATCCACACATGGTTAATACCACTACGCGAGTAAACAGTTTCACAGTATTTCTGAAGACACTCTTTCACTGCGGACAGAATTTTGTCAATCTAATGGAAAATCAAGTTAAAGTGATCAAAGCCTATACCAGTTCATATGTGAAGAAGATGTGGTATGATTGTTAATGAGACAATGTTTAATTAACATTTAAGTATACATATATACAATACAAAGAGTATAGATCGACCAATAAGCTATTCACCTGTTGCTTCTGTTTCTAAAAGCTTTTCTATTCTTGTCTGCTTTTCCTCCACTTCTTTTTTCAGTTTTACAATTTCTATAAATCAGTTTATAAAAATGGAGTTTTGTTTGTGAATTTTGCACACATTAACAAATTAGTATAAACAACTTAAGTTTAAACGACGAGACGCAATGAACACTATCATTGCACCACATTCAGCTATTTCATGACAAACGTTTCGAAAACAATCGCATCGAATTACTAAAACATTTTTGCAAAAGATATTTACAGGAAGTGTCTTTTGTTTTGCATTTATATTTCTTATTTTCCTTGGCAACCAATGCTGTTTATCATTGCCAATATATTGCGGAAATTAGCCATGTATCGATAGAAATAACCTTTTTGACGTCACGATAATGAAGTCATAGTATATCATCAATGCATATCTTGTATTTAAATCTTTTTTAAAGTTAAAATCAAATTTTCCGGTTTAAACTTTAACATTGTTTAATCTATGTGTTATGTGTGTTTTATTTTATTGAAATTAAGTCTACCAACGACTTTCATTCTGATAACAAATATAATTCTGAATACTTTTATTTCAATATATTTAAATTCCATGTCAAAATTAAAATAACAAAATACAGAACTCAGAAGAAAATTCAAAACAGAAAGTCGCTCATCAAATGGCAAAATCAAAAGCTCAAACAAATCAAACGAATTGATACCAACTGTCATATTCCTGACTTGGTAAAAGCATTTTCTTATGTACAAAATGGTGGATTAAACCTGGTTTTATAGCTAGCTAAGCTTCTTCACTTGTATGACAGGCACATAAAATTCCATTATATTGACAACGATGTGTGAACAAAACATAAAGACATAATAGGTAAAATGTCAAACATGTATCACTATAAAACATACAAATATACATATTAAAAAAAAAAAAAAAAAAAAAACAAAACAACAATATACGCGCCATAGTAGCAGTAAGTTAGTATAATTTGTTATCCCGTATAACCCTTCTATTATACATGTAATGTTAGCTAGAACTGGTTAATTTTACAATTCAAAATGACCATAAAAGCAGCATTAATTTGTCTCATTCATGGTAATAAAATTTTCATTTAAGTAAAACTATATACAATACAAAGAGTATTATAGGTCGACCAATAATTTATTCACCTGTTGCTACTGTTTCCAAAAGCTTTTCTATTCTTGTCTGCTTTTCCTCCACTTCTTTTTTCAGTTTTACAATTTCTATAAATCAGTTTATAAAAATGGAGTTTTGTTTGTGAATTTTGCACACATTAACAAATTAGTATAAACAACTTAAGTTTAAACGACCAGAAGTATTTGACTCTTTCATTGCACCACATTCAGGTAATTCATGACATAAATGCTTCGAAAACAATTGTATCGAATTACTTAAACAAAAACGGATAAATGCTGAAAGATAATGTAAAACAGAAATGTCACCGTTAAAAATATTTACAGGAAGTGTCTTTCTTTAAATTTTGTATTTAGATTTTAATTATCCTTGGCGACCAATGCTGTTTATCACTGCCAATATATTTCGGAAACTAGCCATAGATATAAGAAGATGTGGTATGAGTGCCAATGAGACAACTCTCCATCCAAGTCAAAATTTATAAAAGTAAACCATTATAGGTCAAAGTACGGTCTTCAACACGAAGCCTTGGCTCACACCGAACAGTAAGCTATAAAGGGCCCCAAAATTACTAGTGTAAAACCATTCAAACGGGAAAACCAACGGTCTAATCTATATAAAAACGAAACGAGAAACACTTATGAACCACATCAACAAACGACAACTACTGAACATCAGATTCCTGACTTAGGACAGGTGCAAACAAATGCAGCGGGTTTAAACGTTTTAATGGTACCAAACCTTCACCCTTTTTCTGAAACAATAGTGTAACATCACAACATACAAAGACACACTATAAAATATCAACTGAAATAGCTTAACTCAATCAAAGGACATATTAACACCATTGAACATACACTGAACAAATAAATTTGACCTATGATACAATGTAAATACAAAATAAATAAACTAAGGAAGAATAATAAAAGTTTCATGTTATATCGGTATGAAATGTTAAACAATTTAAGAAAAACAATATGCTCGAACAAAATATCAGCCATTTGCAATAACTTTAAACTTTATGTATCGATAGAAATAACTGTTTTGACTTCACGATAATTAAGTCATAGTCTAACTTTATCATCAATGCATATCTTTAATTTTATTTTTTGTAAAGTTGAAAAGAAATTTTCCTGGTTAAACTTTAACATTGTTTAATCCATTGTGTTATTTTTGTTAACTTCATTCTAATAACAAATATATTCTGAATACTTACACTTAAATGCGGCCAAGCTTAGCGAAAGGTAGTGCGACGTAATCAGTCAAACAAACTTTATTAGATTAACTCGTAAAGGAACGATCGTTTTCATTGGTCAATTCAAACATTCGACCTCACACCTGCGAAAATAGAACACGCGTACTATAAAGTTGAATGGACTGATCAGTATTCACGTAGCCGGTCAAGGTTGTTATAACCTTCCATCGTCGTATTCACATACATGATTGTGTTCTTGATTATCCCATAACAATTCTAATTTTTATACATGTGCATGTAAAATTCACTGATTTTATAATTTTGTGCAATAGTAAAATTTAAATAAAATCTTAACAGTTTTCACGTCGAAATATTTAATTCAACTGTCTCCTCTTAGTTGGTTCTGGATTAAGAGATCTACCATTTTATTTTGATTGGGGGGGGACTTGGATGAAACATTTTGTTCTTTTTTTTAGTTGTAATCTCTGTCCTGTCTTTTTATTTTTCAGTCTATTCGGTCCTGCCTTTTTTATTAGTTTGTCCGGATTTTTTTTTACATAAATCGTCATCCTGCCTTTTTTGCCAAGTTGCTCATCCTGCCTTACAATATCTTTCGCAAGTTTTAGGTATTCGACTAAGGGTAGTGTGATTTTTTTCTGATTCAGTTTACTTGATTTTGAAAAAAAAAATCCCGAAATTCTAAGTAAATTCAGAACATGTAACCATGCTTTGTTTAGAGAAAAATGGAGATGGCAAACCTGATGGCACAGTGGAAGGAAATGTACTTTATAAACTCCAGCGATATAATTCATGAATTTTATAATTAACTGTTTTGCTATTCTCGGTTGAAAAACGAACGTAAATTATATATTGTAAATATTTAAATAGTTACATAGAAAACAATCAGGTTTTAAAAGCGTGTTTATTCGTTAAATGTATTGATAAAAAGGTGAGTCCCTTCTTGTACATGCATTCAGTCATCCTTAATTTCTTAATATTTCGTTTATCAGTTTATCATACATGTATGATTTTGTATTTCATTTTAAATACGCATACATACTACATGTCACTTTGGCGGATAGTTCAACAATGTTATGCAAATCACTTCTCTTACGGTATGAAATTAGAAGATAAGTTTTCAGCAAATTAAAATCGAAAACAGTACATTTAAATTGTTCCTTATAAACTACGATATTTCTCACAAGTATTTATTTATTTTTTAGTTCACACATGCAAAGAAAAATCTTTACCGATGTATCATTTCGATCCTTTTACACCAATGTGGCGTGGTCAATTACATCAAAGATTTGATGGTCAATACTTCATCAGTTTAATGATCTTTCATCTTGATTAATGTGACAGTTTATACGGTACATGGGCTGCACAGTAGAATTGCAATAACATTTAGAAGTTTATCAAAATACTTTAAGACCATAAAGCAATGTTTAATCTAAATTAAGAACAGCTGTTTATAGCACGATTTTGTAAGAAACTTTATGTATTGGTCAGTTATATTGGAGTAGTAGCTTGGAGTAACAAGTTTGTAATATAGATGAGAATTAAGTAACAAGTTAAATTGGAAATTATATTGTGAACCTATATATTTATATCCTACATGTACTGCTATATGAATATCTATACGATTAAACATGTGAACATTAAACCATAGATGTATATACATCTATGATTAAACGGACTTCGTTACTAGTGTATAGACAGTAGTGAGCTTGTGGTGAAATATGCAATAGATATAGGAAGATGTGGTAATAGCTAGTTCCCTATCAGTGATTAACGGACAAGATGGATTAGATCCCGGAGACATAGTCCCAAAATAAACACACAGAATAAAGACCCGTTACACCAACATGCCTTCACTGAATTCATTTGAATTTCGTGGTGACCATGATAGTACATTGCATACTACGTCTTCATTCACGTGCACGAATGATACGATTATTGTTGTTTTGTTTCTATATTTCGGGGAACATTTGCTCCGTTTATGATACGTAATTTCTGAATGACCAAACGCTTAGCTACTGTGTAACGTTCTGTGTGTTCGTTTTATAGCATGAAAACACTAAAAGAGCTAGGAATGTGCAACCCATCATAAATTATTGTAATTATTGTAATGGATCAGTATAATATTATGAGATCCTTATTATAAGTAACTACGACATTGAAAGAAATTAAAAGTAGTTCCTTAATCATCCGTATAAAAGCGGCTCATGTATTTTATTTTATCCTTATATTTTTCATAATGCGGTACAAGATAATTGTGTTGCTGTATAATATTACGACACAACTATTTGAAATACACAAAACATTTATTTAATTCTTTTGACCAAAGATTTGTAAACTATACAAATCCTTGTTTTACGTTCGTAGTAATATAGTACATTCATTGTCAGTCACCTGTATCAATTCACGTGCACACTACGATTGTTATTGTATTTGAATCTTTCGGCCAATGAAATGAGACGTTACAAGTTGTTTGTTTTTGATACGCCAGAATATTATCAATGAACTATCAATCGCTAAACCTGACTGCATTTCACTGTAAAACTAAGGTTGATACACATTATTTAAATATCATGTCAAAAGTAAAATAACAAAATACCGAACTCAGAGGAAAATTCAGACGGAAAGTCCCTAATCTGGGGATATATTAATGAAATTAATCAGAAAAGTTTGGATTGTTAATGGAAAGACAATCATCAATATATCTGAATGTGACATTAAATAATATGGCTTCTTTGATCAAACACAAAACCATTAAAAAGCTCGATAAACCTGGACCGTTTGCATACTCTATAAAATTGATACAAAATTGTTGATTCATGTTCTAGTATATGTCTGAATTTAAACCAATATTGTATATTTAAAAACATCACTTTGCAATCGTTAGATCATATGCGACAGATGTCTTTATCAATCGATTTTAACATAAGTATGCCCTTAGTCTATTCGGATATTTTTGAAAACCTTCTACTTTCGTTATCGTATTGTCACGCGACATTAATACAAAGTCTTAATATAGATTTGAACTGTTTTGAATGAAATACAACATTAGCGTTTATGCACTCCATATATATATATTGCAATTAACAACAGTTTTACATGTACTGGATAGTAAATGTAAAACACTGTATTTCGTTTAATTTTCAGTTGACAGAAAAACTTATTTAAACATCACTATGATGTTAAAACATTTTTTCTCATATTTCCCGATGACAAAGTTAAAGAAATATTTATTATTAAACCGGTGACCCTTATTTTGTTTATCTTTATATACTGTAAACTTTACAATAACAATAATGAGTGATAAATATTACCTTCTATAACTTTTTTAATTTCGCCATTTATTACATGTCCAGTAATTAAAAACGAGTTTTCCACATCCTCTTTTAACTGTAATATCAATCGTTCTGTATAATTTACAAATATGGCCATCATAAGCACAACTACAGCACCAAGCAATAAAGATAAAGTAAGATGATTGACCATACTGACATATGTACACTGTATAAAGTATTTCACTTTGTAACGTGTGATGACAATAATAATTATTTACTTATTATCTCCCTTCCAGTACTCATTGTAACATATGTAGTTAAATTATTTCAATACTCATCAGACAAATTGTGCCTTAATGTCATTTGAGTCCCCTAATTTAACCCGATAAATTGACTTAGAATCGTATTCAATAGGAATTAGTACGAAAAGTATTCAAAATCGAAACTAAGAACATGTACAGAACCTCCGCTTATTTTATTCATCCTTTCACCCTTTCTTTCTCTTATTGAAATTAATTTCTTTCTACTCCAAAGTTTGAATTGTTCAAGTATTTTGATAATTTCTTGAAATTATATCTTTCAATAGCTTATCGACTTATTGGATTATATCATTATGTTTTCGACATTTTTGTTCTCTCTTTTGATTTCAATCATGGTTGAAACCGATGTAGAAAAAGATTATTTAGAGAAGATTGTTCAAGTGTAATTGTATAAATTTTTAAACACATCAACCTTTGTACATAAACATTTTTTAGTACTTTCAAGAATTGAAAATGTACAAAAGTGATTTCTGCAGTATTGTTTACGAAATATGTTTTAGTGAAATATTTTACAGTACTGGATTTGTACTAACTAACCAGTTTTGTACCTTTCCCTTGTAGCACATTGTTATCTGCGATAACTGTTTTACCATTTTCTTACATGTCTAAAAGTATTATTGGACTTTCAATGACATTTCGACATCCTCAATCATAATTATTTGAAATTTGCATGTTAAACATATTTATTAGAAAACATATAAAAATTTCTTTAAAGCAGTGTTTCAAACATGAAAAAACAAATCTATGTGAAATATATCTACCCTTTTTTTCGCAAAACTTCATGACATTTGAAAAAAGGTCTTTAAAAATAAGGGGGAGAATACCTAAGGGACAATAATAAAATCATGAGCCAACATGTCATTGTAGCTCATATATAATCAAAACAACGTAAGAAAAATGAAAATAACCAAAAATGCTAAACCGAAATGTAAAGAATTAAAAACCCGAATCCAACAAAACCGCGGTTGTGATTGAGTTCTTTACTCCCCATTTATCCCTCATTTTTTTTTTTGAATTCGTTTTTAATTTTAATATTTCAAATCTCTGTGGGAAATACTTATTGAAGGGTTTTCATCCACAAAAAAGATCAATCACTTACTTGATGATAATTCTGAATATACGTTTTGCATATCGACACATACTTGAATTGGATTGGTCCGATATAATTTCTTCCGTTGGTTTAGAATTCGATAAACCATGATGCCGAAACTACGTACGTCACCTTTACTGTGATGTATCTCTGTGCGATAGACATAAATAGGATCCATGTGTTCTAAGCAACTTGCGATTAGAAAACAAATACATAGCTGTCATTTCTGTTTCAATGCATAACAAAAAGAAATAATGCTTATAAAATTTCTGAAATTATAAGAAAAACAAATGTTTTGATATTGATAGGGAGTTGAAATGTAAGTTCTCTTACATAATAATTATTTGTTTGTATCCATATGAGGTTCACACTGCCCCCTAGAGTAGGTAGCTTCACTTTAACTTTGAAGCCCAATTATTGATCGCTGATTTCATATGCATTATCTATTTTGAAAAAATAAAATTATGCAATTGTCAGACACAGCAATTTAGAGGTGCTTGCTTCCACATGTTGTAAGGTTACTTATATAATTGGATAGGACGATCAATTTCTTCCTCTTTAGAATGTAACTTTAACACGCTATTTAGTGTTATAAAAATAGTTGCTATGTTGTATTTTTCATATAAGATAAGTTTATAAGATTTAACAATATATGTTTTAAAGGCACAAAAACAAAACATTCCCTGGCCAGACCAGGAATTTGAAAATTGGTATTCGCTTTTCCGCTAAACACGCGATGTTTAAGAGTGAAAGAATAGACTGATCG
Organism: Mytilus coruscus; assembly: GCA_017311375.1. NCBI lineage: Eukaryota > Metazoa > Mollusca > Bivalvia > Mytilida > Mytilidae > Mytilus > Mytilus coruscus. The sequence continues at coordinate 72,608,320 of CM029598.1, read as the reverse complement.
GCCAAGAGTCGGACTAATGAGTTCGGGTAGATTAACTTGTCTTTCTTGTTGGATGTTAGGCTTACCTTGTGTATTAAATAAAACAGCATGTCGGTCTAGTACAAAACTGGGCATATATTGAAATCGCATCCTAAATATGCATGTAACCTACCACTCTGAAAAAATAATACCGTTTATTTGTGGGAAAAAAAGTTTTTGAAATCAGCTCACAAATGTAACCCGAAAAATTCAAAGGTAACTGTCAAAAAATGATGTCCACAACATTCAACACCTGGCAAATAAATTCCTTAGTCTTGACGTTGTAAAGAAAATTAAAGATAGGCAATAATGAAAGCAAAATAAAACTTTGTTTGAGAACAAAATATGAATAAGAGACATGTTCCATCAACGGATTTATCATAAAAATATTATTTTACGGAAATACTATTCATCAAATGCGTATTTAGTAAGAAAACTTTGATTTGCACCCACCTTTCCCAAAAAAAAAAAAAAAATACAATATTTAAAGAATTTGGCGCGCTTTGTACATTTCAAAGAAGCACGGACAATGACGTTACGTCATAGTACATTTCACAGCATCAGAGTAAAAAAAAAAGCAATGGCCCAAAAGTGGCCCGTGACAATGACCGTATTAGTAAAAAAAATGGCCCAAAAGTCGCCCATGTCACAGAGATGGTTAATAAAAAAACAATATTGTATATTTCACTAGCTGCTATAATGTCTGCTTTCGTAGCCCATGATTAGGCGTGATCATTTGTTTTTGAAATGTTATTTATATGGATGTCGAAATCGCCGTCAATATATTCCGTATGAAATATTGTGTTTGTTGAAATTGTTGTCAACATTTTTTGTCGAATTTCTTTGTCATTTTTGTGTGTCGAATAAGTATTTTGAGATTTATCGTTCATAGTGTTCAGTCCTGTCGGCATTAAAGTTCTTAATTTTTTAATCATAAAGGCTTCTTTAGTTTTTCGGTAAACTTCTGTGCCAAATACTTTTTCTATTGTAATGAACTTTTAGATTTTCAACCGAATGGTTATGTTCTATGACGTGGTTTGCTACTGGATCGTCTGTTTTGTTTGTTATTTTTTAAAAATTCAATAACATCCTTTGATACAGTTTATCGCGTGTTTGTCCTGCATATGTAAGTTTTTAGCATTTCGTACAGTTTATTATATACTCTACGCCCATAGTTTTACAGTCTTTATGTCTCTGAATGCACAATATTCCCGCATGGTCGACAGCTATTACTCTGTTTGTAAAACAATAAATTATGTTTCTTGTGCACTAAGGTGTCTATGGTGTTGTTGTCGCATTTGAACACTACGATAGACGGAACGGGAAATATTTTCTTTAGTCTGTTAGATTGGTGTAGAATTTTCAAATGTTTTCTGAAACTGGAATGTATATTAGGAAGCGTTTTGGAATAAGTAATAACTAAAGGAACTATGTTGTTTTCGTTCTTTGTTTTGTATTGTAAAATAATATCGTCCCGGTTTAACATGTCGACTTTTTTCAAATGATTTTCCGTTTACGAATTATTATTTCCTCGTTTTTTTCAGGTGAGTTTTTATTTCTTTCTAATCTCTCCTTTTTGTATTTTTCTCCTGTTAATCAAATGCTTTTAAAACGAATACCGAGTCCATAAGTTATAGCATTTTTAAATGAATTTTGCTTGCACGACGAAACATGTAGGTACTGGTGCTTATCTGTTTTTTTTTTTTTTGTATAAAGATCTGTTTTCCGTGTTTTGTATTCTATGGCTAAAAAGACATTTAGAAACTCGATTTTTTTCAGTTGAATAAGTTATTTCAGTTTGAATTCGCGAATAATGCGTTAATGAAAATAATAATATTTTCTGTTATGCAGATGGGAGGTGTTGATTCTGAAAAAAGATACATCTATATGGTCACTTAGTGTAGGCGATCACATAAAATATCGTAAATTCAGTATTTTGTACGCTCACCATGCTATTGTATACGATGTAAAATATAGCACAGGTTACTATACCATCATCCACTTCAATTGGGATATCGATAAATTTAGCTGCAATATCAAAATTAGAACGGAGCAGAAATAGTTTGATCCTGGCGAGTTTCCCGTACTTGTATACCCTAAGAGATTACCGATGGATGCAACAATAGCAGTTGCTAACTTTTGTTCTGGATAAAGGCTTCGGAGATTACGATGTGATTCGTAATAACTGCGAGCATTTTGCTACCATCTGTGCATGCGGAAGTCTTTCAGCTGTCAAGAAAAAAGATTGGCACCAGTAATCCCGTTTGTGTTTGACCCCATAAGAAGAAAAATTGTTATGATAACGCGGACAAGTAAGGGATATGATATTGAATCGAGCTTTGAGGACATGAGACTGTTGATATTTTTGCTTTATGGATGACTGACCGTTGCCGTCTTATACCGACATTGTTTTTAAATGACTATGCTTTCTATACTATGATATGGAGAAAAGTATTTAAAACTTGGGAAATAAACTTAAGAAAAATATAAATCAATTGTTTTAAAAAACAATTGTTAACAGTCTTTCCCCTCCGAAATATGATTGATTGATTGATTGATTGATTGATTAGTTGGTTGGTTGGTTGGTTGATAGATATAGTAATTAAACACATGGAGTAGGGTCTCTTGGAACAAGCGAAAAAGAAACAAATGAGATATTGGACCCCGTATTAAACAGATTGATTGATTGATTGATTGGGTTGGTTGGTTGGTTGATTGATTGATTGATTGATTGATTGAAAGTTTGCATGGCACTCTCTCTATGCGAGACATCGGGCTTAACGTTAATATTCTGAGCCAACGTGGATGCGTACTTGTACATCCCCACAGCCAAACGGACGGCCTGGATTTCCTAATGGATAAAAATCCTTACATCTTCATTTTATAAATTTTCTCTTTTGTCTACGGAACTCTGACTTCATATTTTATTTTTTATTTGTTGTGTGTGCATTTTATTTGAGCTTGTAGGAAAACTGTCTTGGAAGTTTCACTTTCTTCATTTGGATATGGAATTTTTTTTCTAAATTTAGGTCCGCGCGCGCGGTGGTGTTTGTGAAGTCACGTGACGCTCAAATATATATGTCTGGAGAATATTAATTTCTTTTCAGGGGAGACCGTTGAACAGAGCACATGTGTATTTATCGGACAAACACGATCACTATTGGTTTTCATTGATGTCAGATCGTGCATGTATTTTACGTACACATGTTTACGGGAGCACATATTTGTATTTTAATGCATGTTTAAAAATTTTATTGTAGAATCTCTGTTATATTTTACGAACTTGGGAGCGATTTCTACGTCATTAATTTTAATTTCACAATCAAGCGGGCCGCAAGTGTCTAACGGAATATATTTTCTTGATTCATTCTGTACAGGTAAACTATTGTCTAATCGCTGATCACAAGTCTTCATTCATTGCATGCACACAAAAATAATGCTGTTGCTATAGTATTTTAACAAAACGTTTATCGATTAATTTCAGAAAACACATGAATTGGAGCAGTTTTTAGCAGGGATGGATTTCTATTTCAGAAAGAAATTTGTGCATAAGAAGTATTAGGATTTTACAGTAAAGTGTACGGGACTAAAAGCGATTTTCTTTTCATAGAAATGGAATAATTAAAATAAAAATCAGTTGGAAAAAAAGGGGGGGTGGGGTGGGAGAGATTGTAGTGGTAGACTGTGGTTGATAATTGAGATAAGAAGCATCTACAACATGTAATTTGTTGATTTGACCATAACAGGACATTGACCCTGAAATAAAATGACGCGTACCATTTCGACAAAAATTTCTAGTAAGGACGTGTCGCGACAAACATTTTGGTTAAATTGTTTTGTCGATATCTATAACTCTTTCTGGGAAGAAGCGATATGAACTTGATGTAAAAAAATCAGATACATAAGGGGAAATAACTCTCATATGGAGTTTTTGAATTGCTTCGGTCAGAATTGGACAAAACATCCTGAGGATATAACGAGAAATTTGGTAAAATAAATTTGTCAATTTCTTTTACGGTTACAGAGGAGATGCAATCACAAGGAAAACAGTGTTCGGAGAAATAACTCCTACAAAGAAAAGTATTCGGTTAAGCAGGGTCAATTTCAAAAGCTCAATAGCTGTTTGATATCATATGCAAAAAATCTAAGCGACATCTTGTAAAACCACAATACCCCGCAAGAAAAAAAAAAAAAAAGTGGCGGAGGAAGAAAAAAAAATAAAATAATTAAAAACCAATTGTTCAGAGAACAATTGAAGATCTTTCCACATCAATTTTCTTAATTATTGATGAGAAGCTACTTCCGGTTTACTCAAAGTTACTATTGGCTTCCAAGCATAGGTTTCTTCATATTTATTCAATAAATAAATGTTGCTATATATTTTTGCCTGAAATAAGGGAGATAATTGTCAACTTCCGGTTTAAAAATGTAACTTCCGGTCTCACATGATAGCTTTATTTACACTGATTTCAAAAATATATGGTTTCTATATACTTTTGCCTGTAATAAGGGAGATATTAGGTACTTCCGGTTTAGTGAAGGTCACTTCCGGTCTCAAATGATAGGTTTATGTATGCATATTTAAAAAATATATAGTTTCTAGGTACTTTTCCATGAAATAAGTGCAAAAATGCTACTTCCGGTTTACTCAAGGTTATTTCCGGTTTGTATTTTTCAAGATTATATGTCAACCAACAGTTTGCAAAAGACCCTCTGGCTTTATCATGTACCAAGTTGGAGAAATAATCAATTAACCTTAAATTGCATCATTTCAGGGACAATAACTCCTGTAACATGTCATTGGATTGTTTCAGACCAAATGTATCATATCTTAATCACAATTAGGCAAACATTTTGCACTAGTTCTTTTATATATATCTTTAAAAGTGACAGAGGAGATCACATAACAAGGAAAAGTCAAAATTTAGAATATGACCTTGACCTTTGACCTTGGCCTCAATTTCATTTGAATGAACCAAGGACCTCAAATCAATATACCTTAGGTTTCTATCACTGACCATACATGCTATTTATTTATATATCCCTTATGCCAAATACAGAAGGGGAAATAACTCTCATATAGAGTTTTCGTATCGCTTCGGTCAAAAATGGACAAAACATCCTGAGGATATAACGAGCAATTTGGTGAAATAAATTTGTCGCTCTCTTTTTACGGTTGTGGAGGAGATGCACTCACAAGAAAAACAGTGTTCGGGGAGATAACTCTTACAAAGAAAAGTATACGGTTAAGCAGGGTTAGTTTCAACAGCGCATAAACTATGCGATATCATATACTAAACATCGAAGCGACATCTTGCGAAACAAAAGTGACACGCAAGAAATAAAAGTGGCAGAAAAGAAAAAAAAAAATAATTAAAACCAATTGTTCAGAGAACAATTGAAGGTCTTTCCACTTCTAACGATTATTTTGATATGAAAATATTAAAATTCGGTTAATAATGTCATTTCCAATGTCAAATGATAGCTCATTGTTTCTGATTCGAAAAATATATGGTTTCTATACAATTTTGTTTGAAATAAGGGAGGTAATTTCTTACTTCCGGTCTGAAAAAATGTCACGTACGGTATTATTATATAGTTTGTTTGACCCTGCTTTCAAAAACATATTGTTCTATATACTTTTACATGAAATAAGTGCAAAAAAACTACTTCCGGTTTACACAAGGTCACTTCAGGTTTGCTTTTTCTAAGTCATATGGCTTAGCTTGTAACGTAATGCACAAAGTCCTATGGCTTTATGATGTATAAATATGAATTTAAAGCAAAGGTAAAAATCTAGAACGTCAATTTTATCTATGACCTAGACCTCAATTTCAAGGTCATAAACCAAGGACCTGAAATCAAAAGACTCTAGGTCTTTATTATATATGGTTAATCAATTGTATCATCATACGCGTAAAATTAAATATAAGGGGGGAGAAAACCATTAAATGTCAACGTACCCTTTTAACCAAAATGTATGTGTTACGACATGTCGCAACTAACAATTTAGTAAAAATATGTTGTCGATATCTTATATGGTTTTTGAAAAGAAGTGAAAATAAGCCCCAAAAAATTTAGAATATGACCTTGACCTTTGACCTTGACCTAATTTTCTTTTTTTTTTTGGACCAAGGACCTCAAATCAAAAGACCCTAGGGCTCTATCACTTACGGTTTACCAGTTTCACATGAATATCACTTATATCAAATGCATAAGGGGAAATAACTCTCATATGGAATCTCTATACCGCTTCGGTCAAAATTAATCAAAACATTCTGAGGATGTAACGAGCAATTTGGTAAAATAAATTTGTCGTAATATTTTATGGATGCGCAGGAGTAGTACACACAAGAAAAACAGTGTTCGGGGAGATAACTCTCACAAAATAAAATATTCGGTTTAGCGGTGTCAGTTTTAAAAGCGTATAAACTGTTCGATATCATATACCAAAAATCTGAGCGACATCTTTTGAAACACCAATACAGCGGAAGAAAAAAATTAGGCGGAAGAAAAAAAACAATTGTTAACCGTCTTTCCCCTCCGAAACATGATTGATTAATTGATTGATTGGTTGGTTGGTTGGTTGGTTGGTTGACTGATATAGTAATTAAACACATTAGATAGGGTCTCTTGGAACAAGCGAAAAAGAAACAAATGAAATCTTGGACCCCGTATTAAACAGATTGATTGGTTGGTTGGTCGGTTGGTTGGTTGGTTGATTGATTGACTGATTGATTGATTGATTGATTGATTGATTGACTGATTGAAAGTTTGCATGGCACTCTCTCTATGCGAGGCATCGGACTTAACGTTTATATTCTGAGCGAACGTGGCTGCGTATTTGTACATCCCGGAAAGCCAAACGGACGGCCTGGATTTCCTAATGAATAAAAATCATTACATCTTCTTTTCATAAATTTTCTATTTTCTCTACGGGAACTCTGACTTCATGTTTTATTTTTTTATTTGTTGTGTGTGCATTTTGTTTGAGCTTATAGGAAAACTGAGAAACATTTTGTCTTGGAAGTTTCACTTTCTTTATTTGGATATGACATTTTGTATTCTTAATTTAGGTCCGCGCGCGCGGTGGTGTTTGTGAAGTCACGTGACGCTCAAATATATATGTCTGGAGTTAGAATATTAATTTCTTTTCAAGGGAGACTGTTGAACAGAGCACATGTGTATTGATATGAGTAACACGATAACTATTGACTTTATTTTTACAGGTCATTGATGTCGGATCATGCATGCATTTTTCGTAAACATATTTACGGGAACACAGATTTTCTATTTTAATGCATGTCTAGAAATTTGATTGTAGGATTTCAGTAACATTTACGAACTTGATTTTAATTTCTCAATCAAGCGGACCGCACGTTGTATTTATAGTTCTAACGGATCATGCATGCTATTTTCTTGATTCATTTTACAGGTAAACAATTATTGTCTAATAGCTGATCACGAGTCTTCATTCATTGCATGCACACAAAAATAATGCTGTTGGTATAGTACTTTAACAAAACATTTATCGATTAATTTCAGAAAATACGTGAATTGGAGCAGATTTTTGCAGGGATGAATTTCTATTTCAGACAGAAAGAAGTTTGTACATAAGAAGGATTAGCATTTTTACAGTAAAATGTACGGGACTGAAGGCGATTTTCTTTTCAAAGAAATGGGTTTACTAAAAAAAACTAAACAAAATCAGTTAGAAAGAAAAAAGAGGGGGTGGGGGTTAGTGGTAGACTGGTTGATTATTGAGATAAGATACATTTACAACATGATAGGTGCTAAGCGTTAAGTTTCAATTAGCAATTTTTTTTTTAATTTGACAATTTCAGGGACATTGAACCTGCAATATAATGACGCGTGCCATTTTGACCAAAAATTTCTATTAAGGACGTGTCGCGACAAACATTTTGGTTAAATTGTTTTGTCGATATCTATAACTCTTTCTGGGAAGAAGCGATATGAACTTAATGTAAAATAATCACAACATGACCTTGACCTTTGACCTTGACCTAATTTTCTTTATTTTGGACCAAGGACCTCAAATTAACAGACCCTAGGTCTTTATCATTTACGGTTTACCAGTTACAAATGCATATCTCTTATATCAAATGCATAAGGGAAAATAACTTTCATACGGAGTCTTCGTGTCGCTTCGGTCAAAATTGGACAAAACATCCTCAGGATATAACGAGCAATTTGGTAAAATAAATTTGTCGTAATCTTTTACGGTTGCGAAGAAGTAGTATACACAAGAAAAACAGTGTTCGGGGAGATAACTCTTACAAAGTAAAGTTTTTTGTTTCGCGGTGTCAGTTTCAAAAGCGTATTAACTGTAAAATATCATATACCAAAAATCTAAGCGACATATTTGGAAACAACAATACAGCGGAGGAAAAAAATTAGGCGGAAGAAAAAAAAAATAATCAGAACAAAAGCAATAGGTCTTTCCACGGAAAAGTGGAAAACCTAATAATCAGAACAAAAGCGAAAGGTCTTTCCACGGAAAAGTGGAAAACCTAATAATCAGAACAAAAGCGAAAGGTCTTTCCACGGAAAAGTGGAAAGACCTAATAATCAGAACAAATACAATAGGTCTTTCCACAGAAAAGTGGAAAGACCTAATAATCAGAAGAAAATCAATAGGTCTTTCCACAGAAAAGTGGAAAGACCTAATAATCAAAACAAATACAATATATAGGGTTTTCAACAGAAAAGTGGAAAGACCTAAATATAATATCGTAATAACACTAGAAATTAATTTCTACATAAGGAAGTCCCTGTACCAAGTCAGGAATATGACAGTTGTTTCCATCCGTTTGATGTGTTTGAGCTTTTGATTTTGCCTTTGATGAGGGACTTTCCGTTTTAAATTTTGCTTGGAGTTCGATATTTTTGTTGTTTTACCTATCAATATCTCTTAAAATTATCTTTCAAGAAATTTTCTTCGGAAGCATACAATGTATGCAATCTATGCGCTTTATTTATATTGAAAAAATAAAGAAATTTATTGATTACCTAAATATTTAAAATATCTTATTATAAATACATTAATGTGAACACGCCGACGTTACCTCAAGTGCAAGATTTACAATAGCGTTTGATTCAGTGATATTAGTCGATTGATAGTGTTACCATCAATTAAAATTTCAATAAGATTAAGAGTAAGAATGCGTAAGATACCAAATAGACATTACAAACTGATACGTTAAACAGAAACTGACAACGTCATGGCACAAAACCGAAAGACGACGAAAAGACACACAAGTCTACAACCAGTACATATACACATAAAACGGAAGACTAAGCAACAACAGTCCCACCAAAATGATAGTATCATTGTCTCGAAAAGGGTAAACAGATTCTGCTCAACTAGAGGCATCCGTCACGTTGCTCATGGTTCAGATTTAGTATTTATGGTGTAAAGTGTAGGGAAATAATACATGGTGTAATAGAGGATGATGTGAATGAATGGTGGGGAACATTCAAGAAATGAAAATGTATTTCGTTTCTTTTCAATTGTTACAAAAAGTAAAAAACACAACTGGCACTAGCTGCAAAACGAAGTTTGATTGATTCGGAATACAAATATAGTTTCACTTCACGAGTTGCAAATCATTGATTGCATTAAAAAATCAAAACCAATTCTGAAAGACAATAAATTTCAATTTTTGTTTTTTCTCTTATAACCAACCTAAATTTTCGACTCTGTTATTTAAAATGCTATACTTGTCGATAAATGATTTACTATGCTAGCACCTGAATATTTGGAGAAAGAGCATTAACATTTTGATTTAATTTACTATTCCTGATATAATATACGGTTTCAATCGAATTTCAATTATCGGTCATATATAGACTTCTAATCTATTGAAAAACTTCAATTGTTAATTGAATGCTTAAAAATATAAGTTTTTTTTTTTTTTTCTAAAACTGATCATTCTTAGTTTCAAACAAGTATACTGGGCTTCCTTTAAATAATTGATTGAATATTTGTTTATGCGTATTGTTTATTGTTGTTTTGCATGTACTTATGCATGTTATGTTTTGCTTCCTAGTGTAACATTTTTATCGACTGCAGCCCTCTCTAGTTTTGAATTTAATTTCTACGCTACTTTTTCTATCCAATGTGTTTTTCTGCGATTTAAGGTTGTTTGTTAATTTGAACGTCTTAAACTTTGTTATATAGCATTGCTAAGGAGACATTAGTTGTTGAAATGCGCCTTTGGTGCAGTAAATTTTGTACCGTAAAGTTAATGTTATTCCACTGAACAAAGGAGCGTATAAGGTTAAGATTGCTAAAAAGTAAGCTCCGTCACTTGTATTTTTGTCTTTTCCAAGTTTTTGTGGATTGCGAGTGTTTAATAGTCTCTGTTAGATATGTTATTTAACTTTTGTAGACGACATGATGTATAGAGAAGACAATTGTGTTATCTCGAAGAACATATTTTGTTTTCATGTTGACCTCGATACAATTAAGTCGTTTGCTTGTTGTGTTGTGTTGAAGTGAAACTGATCACATATGGTTATGTTTTCTTTGTTTCTTATGTACTTAAATTTCATATTATTTTCTTGATTTAAACAATCTCAGCTTTGACGTAGTGAATAACATTAATCTAACCAATTTTACTGCAACAGATGCGCATTTCGACACTTAATGTTTCTTCATGCAGTGATGCTCGAGGCACAATAAAATGACGAAATTAGAGGATAAATGTGTTTTCGTTGTTTTTCATTGTACAAATATTGAACGCTTAAAATTCGTATTCTATAATGACATATTTAACATTAAAATAAACCTAACGTTAGAGAAAGGTTTGAAAAAAGGGAAACACAGATAATCTTGCCTGGTTTAGTTGCAACATAAGTACGTTTCAATAAACAAAACATACTTTATAAACTAAAAAAATTTACATTTAAGATGAATCATTCAAATCATGCAGTACTGAGACATTAGATACTTGGCGAATAAAACCTGTGTAATTTTCGTGTTTGCATGTAAGGTTCTTTCTAAACATGACGTACAGTTTCTCTTTAGAAAAGGATATTATGTTTGCCGAACGTTAGATATCCTGAAAAAAAACAACTAATTCGAATCAATAAATTAACAAATACTTACATTAACGTAATAAATATTTTCTTTTTACCCCGATAACGTCAGGACATTCAGTTCTTATATAAGAATCAAAAGATGTGGTTTGATTGCCTAGGACATACATTTACACAAGAGATCAAATGACGTAGATAAACGAAATTATACCTTACTGTACATCCTTCAAAAATTAGCAAAATGCATACTGCAAAGTAAAACTATTAAAGGACCAGACAGAAAACCAATGGCCTTATTTGCGTACAATGCAAAAAAGGAAAAACAAATATGATAGCCAGCGATGACTGAAAACCAGGCTAAATCGTGTTTCTCACATAAATTTCAGAACATATAGCTGTAACGAACCGTTAATTTCCCATTGTTGCCATTTTTCATGCTGACAGAATCTAATTTCTATACATTTGAATAAAGAACATTGCGCAAAATAAATCATCGCATGAAAGAGAATGGAAAAGTTCTATTTCCCTTTAAAACAAAAAAGAAAACACATGTGAATTAAGAGATGCGTAGGATATATATTCCAAAGAGACACTAACCCAACTACACAATTAACATGATTATGCAACATATACCAGATTAGTAGCTTAAATTTTCGCCGCTTTTGGAATTTTTCCGGGAAACATCGGTTAATTCTTTGAAACACTGAAGGAGAATTTTTGTAAAATATGAGACAAAGGTCAAGGAAACATATTCGAAAATGAGACGGCAACCCAACTTCACACAACAGCTTGTAATCACAAGACATATACAACTGGAATTTAGCGGGATATATTTTTGAACTGAAAAGGAAAATCCCGTACAATATAACGCTGCAGTTTATGCGTATCTTCTGAAATATGAACTTCAACACATCTTTATTTCATTTCTTTAATTTTAAAATCATAATGACAACAAACACATATAAAAGACAATTTAAGAACCCTGTAAAAATACATATTTATATATTTTTCATACATTGCCCAATGTAATATAGATGTTGATCAAACATAACGTTTTTATGAGATCCTGAACTTACATTTAAACAAGGCGGAAGATACCAATGTGACATTTAAAACCCATAATTCAAAAGGAAACTGACAATGCCATGGCAAACAAAAACAAAACAACGAAAAACAAGAAAATAAAAAAAAAAAAACAAGAATCTAAAATCACACCATACAGAAATCTAAACAACTGAGAAACGCGAACCTCACCAAACGACGGGGGTGATTTCGAGTGCTACCGGAGCAATATTAAATGAAACATCTATTTTATTAGTGAGGAAAAATGGTAAATTAAACTCTCGAATACATCTTCCTTTTCGGTTTTTGTGATACATCATTATTGGTAAATGATAAATAACTATAATATAAGCTATATTCTGCGTCATAAATCCATATTTTAGCATGTGGTAAAAGCGAGGAAATATGTGAAATACATGTTCTATTAACAATGATTTATAAGCATGTATGTATTAAATCTAATAATTATCGAAATAATTTATCATAAACAGTTATACAATGTTTCAATCAAACAAAAATTGGAAGCATTTACTTTCAAAAGTGTGATTGTGTTGAATACCCTTTCAGGTTAGGCTAAAATGAAGGTGTGAATACGTTTACGTCTGTTCAATATGATTTCCGTCATAAAATTACTTGAAACTTTTCGATATACAGAGGGAAAAGTTAACATGAACACTTAAACTAGTTTTCCTTAATGTGAGTAACCTGTTGAATTAGGGTGGAGTCAATAAATAGATTTATGGATAGACAACGAATATCATACTACTCCATAATGAAGAAAAAATAAGGATTATCATTTGTCTAAAAACTTTCTATCTAAAATGTGTAACTTTAAACTGTAATGAATACGGAATCATTAAGATATCGAATGTATTCTACAGTAAAGGGATAGTTACGAAATAATATATAGATATATAATTATGATTAACATAAACATGATAAAGGTCAATGAAAACGACCAATCAGTAAATTCAATAGGTATGATATCAGTTATCTAGAATAAACTTACGACTTATAAATACTGCGGTCTTGTTTTTATTAGGTATTACATAATTCTACGTATCATCATCGTTGTCTTTTGAAGTGTAATTTTATAAGATTTCCGCCAGTCATACCAGTAAATGCCACCGTAATAAACTGACTTTTCTTTTAAATACTTTCCATTCAGGTTTGCCCCAAAACACGTTTCTTGTAACCACCACGGACCTTCTTCATATATTTCACATTTATTGTCAGTGAATTTTATATTGTGTCTATCCTTTGTTGTAAATGGCCTATTATTGTTTCTTCTTAAACTATTCCCTGTGTAAGACAGATTAGAATCTAAGACTAAGAAAATTAGCTTTTAATTTATTATTCTAAAACATGCACATAATTACGTACATTGTAAACAAAAGAACTTACTTCGTTCAGAGGTGACGTAATTTCAATATAATATTAAAGGAGATGTAGTATTATTGCCAATAAGACGACTATCCATCAGAGTTCAAATGAATTGAATGTACAAACATAAACAATTATAGACAACATAAGCCCATGCCGTATAGTCTACTATAAAAGGCCCCGATAGGCTTGCTATTGTTGTTTTAAGGACCTTATACAGATTGATACAAATATCTTCCAATTCTTTTTGCCATGAAATTGTCAATTTAAGATTTTTGATTGCCTCTTTGGTATCTCCCGTTTCTTATACCTTAAAATCACGTTTTGAGAAAATAACAAACGTTATTTTCTATATTTTCTCTTAACAATTTATTGCAGCCCTTACTTTTAAAAAACTCTCTTCGTCTTTTACTTTTTAACCGATTTAAATAAGTTAAGTATCTAAGAAAAAAAAGTTTTGCTACTTTTTTGCATGCGTTGCAGAACCGAGTCCCTGGTGTCACTTTAATACAAAAATAGTTTCCAGAGATTTACTGATATCAAGAATTTCTCATATCCTGTTTAAGCGAAAGACAAAAATGCATACCGCATCCTTTTTAGTCTAAAGAAGTGCTAATAGAACAAACAACAGAGCATTTGACGATCTACTTATCTAAGACAAAAAGAAACAGAGTGCTAAAACATATTGAAAAGCAATTTTTCTCTCAAAACAACGTTTGGGTAACATGTACCTGTTTCCGGCACTAAAGACATTTTTGAAAGTCAAAAAGAAAAAGATTTTACTTCTCATTTTGTTGTAAGTGTAACTTCAAACGATCATAAATTTGATCATCAACCGATTTGATTCATTTTGGACTTCCTGAAAATAAAATAGTTTTTTCTGCAATTATTGAAGCCACCTAACCGGCTTTGGGTTCCCCAAGAGTAACTCTTAAAACTAAAGTGTTTACACGTCATCTACACAATAAAACTAATTTCCATTCATAAGACAAACTTCAAGAGTCCTTAAGAATGAATGATACTCTTGAGCTGCGAAAACATCAAACGTCAGAAACATCTCTCTTTAAGCAAACCCAGTCCAACGTGTACATGTGGTCTATTATTTTTACTTTGAGTTCGTGTTGTGTTTCAAACGATATTTGTCTTTTCAGAAAATGATCCGCCAATTTAGACCAATTTCGCCAAGGTCATGCCAATTAGGTTTAACTCAAACAGTTTTATCCTGAATATGCATGAAGCAATTGTCACCGGACGTTAAGCAAGCAACAATCAACAATCAATTAATTGATAACCCCGATGTCTGATACAAACCAAACAGAAGAAATTTAAAACAATCCTGTGATGGACTGATCTTTATTAAAATATGAAAGGCAAGATTGCTACGTAATAGTGAAATGTCTTTGTACTGTATAAAAGAGAGGCGAACGATACCAAAGGGACATTGAAATTGTCAAGTCAAAAATAAACTGACAACGCCATGGCAAATGAGGAATGTAATGTGTATGTGAGGAACACAATTGTGTATTCATAATAGAAGTGTAGAACATTATAAAGTGGTGTTCGAGCTTTTGTTTTTGTTCCTGTTATTCAATAGGCAGAACATGGTGTCATCAATGTACAACAATGGAAAAATACTCAAAGTCCCCTTTCTCCCATACAATGGTGAAATCGAAATAACTGAATAATACGGTCAATTTCACATAATGCAAATAATCATTCCAAGTATGAGAGCATTCTGTCAAAGGGTCTTAGCAAATAATTGCGTTCACAAGGTGTCTTTGTGGTAGGATATTGAAAAAAGTCACTCAAATATAAATGATCAACTCAAAATGGCAGTGTAATTTGGTGAACTTAATATGATGTGTTACAAAGGATTTGTTTGCATTTAAAAAATTTCAGTTCTAAACCATATCTAATTTTTAGATTGTCATGACAAAACCTACACAGTAAAACTACAAAATGTATATTTTGTCTTTAGGAGTGGTGGCCCAAACATTGTTTCGTTGGGTTTTAATATTGCAAAAAAAGTTCCGATCACCATGCCTTCCTTAACCATGTTAACCATGGGTATTCTGAATTGACGAGACCAGATGTCTATTGCGCACCTTATGTTTTGATATTGAAAGTAATGCAATACAACGTGTGTCGTATATTCTTAAAATCAAAAACAGTTTGGATTCCCACATTAAGCCATGATTTCTGCATTATTTTTTTCAGATTCACTTCCATTACCAGTATATATGCTATGACAGTCAATATCTTTCAAGTACTATATCTTGTTTCTTGGCGTGTCTAATGATGAAGGGGCAACATTGGCTTTAGCCCACTTAAACAGTTCACATAGTTTGTCATATTGGTTTTTTTTATTGTATACTGTATAATTTATTATTAAATTTCCATAGACCCTTCTAAAAGATTTC